>PVHY01007056.1:44981-70133 GCA_004024945.1 Uropsilus gracilis
TTTTTTTTTTTTTTTTTTTTTGAGACTAGGTCTCGCTATTTTTACCCATGGAACTACAGGCTCACATTGCCCGTGGTACCACAAACTCAAGCACTCCCCAGCCTCAGCTTCCCAGGTAGATGGGATTACAGGTGCGCACCACCACGCCCAGCTATTTTTGGGGACTAGGTCTTGCTGTGTTGCCCTGAGTGGGACTCGAACCCCAATCCCTAGCCCCGGCCGCTTCATAGGCTGAAGCTCACAGGCATGAGCCACCATGCCTGGCTTGCACGGCCTCTTTCAGACACAAGTCAAACTCAGCAAAACAAACACCCTTTATATACACTGATTTCCTGCCTTCCAGGAAACCTGTTTCACCTTCCTCCCTCCTGCATCTCCCTGAAAGGAAATTCCAAATAAGGCCATCCTCACACTTTAGCATACATTTCTTGAAATCTGCAATCTTAAACAGGAGACAATGGGGTGGGGGGTAGCACCCTCTATCAATATTAACTACTAATCATTCTCCTAGGTACAAGATCATCTCTTATTATGTGACTTCATAGAAGATTTGGTGCCTAGATGTTTCTCTCCTTTATTTTCCTTGACTGGTTTCACCCCCACCACAGACTTGACTTCAAGGGGCTGCAGCGTCTGAGGAACTGATGGCATGCCATCAAGTACATGGATGGTCTGGCTTCTCACCCAGCACGGAGGACAGGTACCCACCAAGAGGCACCTCTGTGCCTGCCTTAGTCTCACAGGTGCTGGAGCAGAGCCTTACAGGGAGCAGGTGTGTATGGTCAGCATGTGTGTGGATGTGTGTGTGTGGATGAGTGAGTAAATGAGGCAGCAAGTATGAACTGCTAGTAGGAAAAACATAATAACAATAACCTCTTGGGTAATCAAGTGATAGATGCAGTAGTCTCCTGAGTAATGTTCCGATTGACAAAACCTGTCCCAGAAGCTTAGCAAAAGAATGTGGTTTCCAACTGATGTGTCACATGTGAAAGATGAAGCAACAAAACACAAGCAAAACCAAATCAAAATAAGTCCTAGGAATCTGGCTATAGAATTGAGGTTATCAAATGGGGGCTTGGGAGAAGAGGGAACCCTGGGCTGCTATGGAGGATTCTGGGTCCCTTCATGGTGGGGGGGCGTAGTAGCAAACATCTGTACCTCTAAATATTAACCAGTGTTGAACACCCATGTTATCACAATAAAACAGCAAATTTTAAAGATTTTTAAAAAATAAGATGATACTAAAATGAAAATGAATGAGTGTGATATCAGTATGAAGCTGATTGCAAGCTGAAGACATGGGTGGTAGTCCTCAGTTCTACTTTCTGTTACTCCTGCAGCCTGAAGGGAAAGCACTCAGGTTCTCAGACAATCCTGCCTAGTTATCTGATTCACAATGGATGCTAATTATCAGGACAATTAACTTGTGCTCATGATTTGTGAGTAGCAGGAACCATATCCACACTGAAATGGCCCCTGAACATACAACATGTGTCTTATATTTAGACAAATGTCCTTGTGTGGCCAAGAAAATACCATATGCAAAATAAGGAACCAACGAGAACATAGTAGAGAGAAGATTGGCTCTGGAAGTGAGGAGATGCATAATGTCATGTGATGGACCCAAATAAATGTCATATAGACCCAACAAACAGAAATAGAAAATGAGATCCCTCTCACATCCACACAAGACTTGGTGTAAAGTAGGAGCCAATAACTGAGTCCGCAAAATGCTCAAAGTTAATCAGTTACAAACAACTGGTATAACTTGCTGCCAACTAACTTTCATTAACTTATTCACAACATCATCTCTATAAAACCAGACTTTAAAATGGCCAGTTACCTGAAAAGTCATCCACAGACAGAAAAACTTGTGATTCTAAGAAGCCATCTGTAAATCTGAATGCTGGTTGGAACATATAATATAGTAGGTTGCCAATGTAGCCAAGTGGTGCAGCTGGCAAGTAGCACCAATAAGGAGAAATAGTCCAGAAGCTACATGTCTGGAGGTCAAGAAAGGAGCGGTGTGGATGGAAACTCTGCCAAAAGAATAAAGGCCACAAAAAAGCAGCTGTGGGGATAAACGCAGTTAAGGGTTTTGGCCTAGGGAGCACATATTCAGGCTGCAACCTGAAAGTGCAGTTTCAGGTCTAATCCTGAAAGGTTAGTATCCCAGGATTTGGCCACACTAGGGAAGAGGAAAAGTTATGAGAAACCCAAGTTTGAGCCTTTGGTTTGGAAACTGGAATTTGGCTTTTTGATGTGAGGATAGCTTCCTGGAAAACTTGGACCTGTGTGCCTATGAAGATGAGAAGAAACTTGGAATCAGTATGTCTTCAGAGAAGGAGTAGTTGAACTTGCTGAAAACTGGACTGTGTATGTCCACCACTTTGGTGGTGGTCAAACAGATCTGCAGTGCTGAGAAAAATGCCATCTTTGAAGGTTTTTAGGTCTTTGAAACTAGGCAGTAGCTGGGGTAATATAACTGACTACTGTGGCCTCAGTGCCTCAGGGTTTCTCCTTTTTTGTGAATAAACATTGTTTTTCTCTAAAAACCTGAGTAGACTTACAACTGTGTGAGTAGAAGAGCCCAGTGACTAGTTTAAATATTGATCCCTACCCCTGTTTAGTTTTGGTTCCTCTTTGCATCCTATTTCACCACCATCAGGATAACACCCAAGAATCTGCTTCCCCCAATACTAGGGAATTCCCCCACTTCCACTAGCTTCATGAGCAAAGAAAATTGAGGATTATAGTTGAGACTTACATTGTTTAGACCACACTACTAACCAGCAAAATCCTCTCATTTCAACATTTTATCTTGGTATCGTGCAGACAGACATAGCTCATAACTGCTAAATGTTTCCCGGAAACTGCTATGAATTATACATCTTGCTTTGAACTTCTTTTCATGTCATACAAACATAGACATAGTCAGAGAAATCCAGATTTGGTATAGTTTTGGTCAAGTCAGTGAGATTGACCTTAATTTCCTATAAAACACAAGAATGAAACAAAGGACAAAAGCTTTGGCCCAGGACACAAAGGAAAATCAGATATTGTTTACTTTTACTCTCTTTATCAACTATACTGCTCTAAAAATATTGAGGAGGTTTATTAAAATAAGCATTCATCAAAATTAATTGTGATGTGTGATCATAGAAGGACAATTTTCTAATTTGAAACAAGTTCAAGAATTAAGATCAGAGTCCACAGTTTCTGAACTACTCATCCTCGTGTCAACACACTCACTCAAAGAGAAAACAATAAAACCAAATCATGTTCTCAGTCTTCTGAAATTATATGTAGAAATAGTGTCATTGTAGATCTTTAAACATTCCTAATAAGGAAGAATTATGATTTTTTAGGTGATTTTTCTACTGAGCCCCAGTCTAAATTGATATGGAGAATGTATTTCCCAGATAAACATTAATCACAGAGACAGAGGGATGGGGGGAAAGCCAGGAGAAACCTCAGCATCCTCAAAGTAATCAATACACTAAGATAAGTGACATGTGTAGGCAGCATCAAAGTCAGCTGGCTCACAGAAGATCATGGATTAAAGTCAGCTGCATGCTTTCTCTGAGGTTACCTAGTGCTATAGACTAGCCCATGGTTCCCATGATTCAAGTGTTGAAGTCCTGACCCCCCCCATTTCCAATTGTGACTATATATTTTTTAACCATCAGTACTTTATTTTACAACTCCTTTTTTTCATTTTTTTAAAAATTTTATATATATATATTTAAATATAAATATATATTTAAATATATATATATATATATATTTCACCAGATGTAATCCCCAGGGATTACCTGCCACCTCACCTCCCTGGCTGCTCCAGCTGGTCTCCCACACACCACCCCCCACCCAATTTTGTGTACTTTTGTTTGGTTGTCCATATATTAGTGAAACCATTTGGGTTCTGTCTTTTTCCTTCTGACTTGTTTCTGCCGAAATTTCTTCTAGGTATATCCATATTACCATAAAATCATCAAATTTGTCATTTTTAATCAATGCATAATATTCCATTGTGTATATATACCACATCTTTTTCATCCAGTCATCTGTCTTGGGGCATTTGGGTTTTTTCCATGTCCTTGCAATTATAAATAGTGCTGCAATAAACATCCGAGCACAGGTGTTCCTTTGTACAGGCATTGAGGTCTCCTTTGGGTAAATTCCCAGTAGAGTGATTGCTGCGTCAAATGGTAATTCCATTTTCATTAGTCTGAGGGCCCTTAACACAGCTTTCCATAGTGGCTGAACCAGTTTACATTTCTATCAGCAGTGTAAGAATGTTTCTTTCTCTCTACAACCACGCTGGCACTTGTTGTTCCCCATTTTTTTAATGTGGACCATTCTTCCTGGTATAAGGTGGTATCTCATTGTGGTTTTGATTTGCATTTCCCTGATTGCTAGTGACATTGAGCATTTTTTCATGGGCCTGTTGGTCATTTGTATTTTCTCTTTGGAGAAGTGTCTTTTTAGTTCTTCTCCCCATTTTTAACTGGATCTTTTTTCTTTGTTTTTGTTAAGTTGTGTGAGTTCTTTCAGTATTTTTATTATCAGACCCTTATCACTGGTATGGAGGGCAAAAATTTTTTCCCACTGGGTTGGGTTTCTTTTTGTTCTCTCTATTGTCTCTTTTGCTGTACAGAAGCTTTTCAGTTTTATGTAATCCCATCTGTTTATGTTTTCCTTCATTTTTTACCTGCTATAGATGTGTTCAGAAACAGATTTCTGAATTACAGCTCATGGAGGGTTTTGCCCAGGTTTTCCTCTATGTATTTTATGGTTTCTGGTCTTACATCCAAGTCTTTTATCAATTTTGAATTGTTTTTTGTACAAGGTGTTAAGGATGTTTCTTGGTTCATTTTTTTGGCATGTCTTGGCCCATTTTTCCCAGCACAATTTATTTGACTATCTTTAAAGAGATAGTTAAGATAGAAGAAGGTCATTCTCATTGACTCTAATCTAGTAAGGACTGGTATCCCTTCAAGGAGAGGAGATTAGGATACAACATGTGGACACCAATCAAGGGCCATGCAAGGACCCAGTAGGAAGTCAGTCTCTGAGCCCAAAGACAGTGGCCCTGGAAGAAACCTACTGTGTCAACAACCCCTTCAGGGATTTGCTGCCTCTGGGAAGACAAGGAGACAACTTGGTGCCATCTAAGCTACCTAGTGTGTGGTACCCATTCTGACACTCGTCGTCCAACAAAAGTTCAGCTGGATCAGATGCAGCAAAATCTATGACACAATGGTTTCTTGGTCCCCTCCATCCCTTCCCCTCAGTTCTCAGAAATGACAAGAGGTCAAAGTGAAAGCATTGCTTGACTCAGAGTATCTACAAATAACTGAGTCTCTTTTTATTGTTAAAGTATTCCCTATGTAAAAGCTGATATAATGCTCAGATTTTAACACATGACCCTGGCATGAGTTGGCATAATAGACCTTCTCTGACATACTCTTGATGAGAGTCATGCCTTTGTGTGACCCTTATTTAAGATATCTAGAATTTTAAGGAAGGTATGGGTGTTTTACATATACATGTTTCTAGTCATGCACACTCACCCTAGAATCTCTCTGCCTTCTGAAATCTACTCCACAATGGAGAAGTTCCAGCAGGTCTCTGATCGGTCCAGGGATGATATGTACAAGAGGCAGGGAAAGGACTGGACCCTTTCTCAGATGAAACAACGCCAATTATCCTCACATTACAGGCAACGCAAAGCATGTAATCAATGTTCTTAATATTAAATACCTAATATTTAGAACTACCCCAAAATATAAACTGCATTAGAACCAAAGTCAAACTATTGTTGAAATGACATAATATTTGACATGTTGGGTTACATGAAGTTTATCCTAGCATTTATTTCATTCATTTTTTAATTCCAGTTGCCTAGTTAAATGTTTTCATTGTGTAGCCTCTGTTTTCTTGTATATATTTTATGGTTTCAGATCTTATGTTCAGATCTTTTATCCATTTTAAGTTATTTTTTGTGTACAGTAGTCTAGACTCATTCTTTTGCATGTAGCAGTACAGTTTTCCCAGTAGCATTTATTGAAGAGGTTATCCTTGTTCCAATGTATATTTATTGTCCCTTTGTCATAGAGTAGTTGACCATATATTTGTGGCTTTCAATTCTGAACCCTTGGGCTGTGTGTTTGTCTTCAATCCAGTACCATGCTGTTTAAATTATTATGGTTTTATACTATAATTTGAAGTCTGGGGGTATAGTCCCTCCATTCTCTCTCCTTTTAGTGAGGAAGGTTTTGGCTATCAATGTTTTTTTATTATTCCATATAAATTTCTATATTTGTTCTATTTCTTTGTAGACTATCATTGAAATTTTTATTGGGATTGCATTGAATCTGTAGATTAATTTTTGTAGGAAGGCCATTTTGATGATGTTGATATATGTATAATCAATAAAGAATTTTTTTTTTTAGAGACTAAGTCTAGCTATTTTGGCCCATGGAACCGCAGCCAACCGTAGCCTGTGGTACCACAGACTCAGCTTCCCAGGTAGCTGGGATTACAGGCATGTGCCACCAGGCCCAGCTATTTTTTTGAACTAGGTCTCACTACGGGCCCCAGGTGGGACTCGAACCGTGATCCCTAGCCCCAGCTGCTTCATAGGCTGAAGCTTACAGGCACAAGTCACTATGCCCGGCCCTAATAAAGAATGAATAAAAATAAATGAATGGATGAAACAGATTTATTGTGTGACCTCTACTGTATTTCTATTGGATAATGCAGACCTTGAGAATTGGAACTCTGTTCATGGTGAAAGAAGAGAGAAGTCAGAGGAAGGGAAAAGAAAAATGTTTCTGGAAGCATGAAGCTTTTCCTTAAATGGCAACAAGAAACTGAGGTTTAAAAGGAAAGAAGGAACTAGTCAGAAGCATAGAGTCTGAGTACAGATTCCGGGAAAGCTGCCTGGGAAGAAAGAGGATGAGGGTTCTGGGACTGAGAGTACATGGACCTGGCATGTAAGCCTCACTGTGCAGAGGCTCATCTCCTTGCTGATGGACACCAGATCAAAGATTGCCCACACTGTCCCCAGTATTCCACCCCACACTAAGGCCCACTGGCATCTGTACAGCTTTTCCATTCAGACTGTCATCTGTCCACTGTAAGCAAAAGGGATGTTCATGTGTGCAGTGTCACCTGGCTCCATCTTGTCACACCCAGACTTTGACTCCAAGAGAAAGGAAGTACGTCCTTGATGATGGGCTGATGGGGGAGCTCCCTGACTGTGCCCTGACAATGGTGCACTCTGAAGACACTGGCATTCTTGGTTAGCGAACATGTCCACAACACATCCACTTTATAGTCTCAGGAGCAAGGACTCCTTTGCAGCCTCGGGCTTGGCTCAAGGCAGCTGCTGTGAAGTGTTTGTAAACAGAAGCCTCAGAGAGAAAGAGCTGATAAGCATCAGTCCTTTTTTTTTAATTTATTTTTTAAAATTTATTTATATATAAATTTCACATCACTGTAATCCCAGGGATTTACGCCCCCCTACCCTCCCCACCATTCTCCCCCTTTTCCCCCCTGCCCAAAGTTGTGTGCTTCAGTTTGGTACTTAGCTTGTTTTGACTTTTCCTCATGGCTTTTATTTATTTCTTCCCTTTTTTTTCATTCTTTCTTTGTTCTTTAAGGTCAGAGGGCCATTTAACCATTAAACTTCCATTACCAAAGGAAGGGATTTTATTGCACCAAGATCTGAAAAATGGACATCAAGGATGTGAAAAGTCAAGAATTCTAAGCACTGGGATATTATCACACAGATCTGCTGCCTTTAAAATAACTTCTTGAAAGCAAATTAGAAACAGAATGAAGTGACATCTTATCAGTGGGTCAGATCTGCAGTGGGGGACCTAGAGAAAGAATAAAGTCAAATGTAGCATCTCTTGCTGACTCATTGCCCTCACCAAGATTGCCCATTTCAAGAAAAAGAAACATAGCTCAGGCATCTGGGTTCATGACACAGAGGGATTAGCATGGTATATGTAGCTCATGTTTTGTGATTTAAATGCACCTAAGCTCTCAAAGATGTAAATGCACAGCCAATTTATTTAAAGAACAAACAAAATCATTGCAAATTCTGCTTCTGGTGGGTGATTTGAAATGAATTCCAATTGTTAAAAATTTGGGTAATACTCTGAGGTTCCAATAGATGGGCTGCAAACACAACCGTGGCCACTAGGGACAACTTGGCGGGCAGGCACTGTCTCATCCTCTTGAAGAAGAACTTGGATGCTGAGGAGCAAATCCACCATCCTCCCTGCAGGCCCTGAAGCCAATGCTTTTGAGGTTTGTCTTGTCATCCACCACCAGGCTCTTCCAGTGCAGCAGGAAGTGTCACTGTGATGTCAGGCCAGCAGGTTCAGAGATGAGTGTGAAGAACTGGAAGCTCATGGCCAGGACCAAGCTATCTAGTTTGCAAAGTGATGACATGTGGCCTCTGGTTCAGAAATGAAGTGGCTCCTAGTCCTTAGTGCAAGAGGGTTTGGGCACCTGCACGGGTAAAACACCACATAGGACTCTGAGTCTGCTCTGCATGGGCCATGCAGCCTGTGGTGGCTGTCACATCCCCCAGCTCCAATGAAGACATGGCAAATGGTACCTTAATCCAAGCATGAAAGGTATTAATAAGGCTACAGACCTTAATCCTCTCCTGTTTAGAATGTTCTGTCGCAAAAGCTGTCTAGAATATTTATGAACATATAGTCAAACTGTCATTTCTGTCCTAATCCAGTTCTACCCAACATTAATTTGCCTTCTGTTTCAAGGAAGCTTAAGTGGAGTATCTCCACACTGCAGACAAGTTAACTTGCAGATGGCAAGCAAGGTCTCCAGGGCCCCGAGGGATACCCAGGTCCACCCTGGGGCTGTGGGTTGGAGACAGGGTGACATTTTGTAGTCAAGGAGTACTGCACCTGGGCAAATATCACAGAGAAAGATACCGGGGAGTACAAGGTCCATCAGGTAGTTATTTATAAAGAACTCCGTTCCCTGCACCACCACAGCTTCCAAATGCACTGGGCTAAGCCTGTGGCTGAACAGGGCTGGGCCAGGCCAGGGTGCTATTCTTTGAAAGGAAAGGAGACCTCAGCTCTTAGGCCTCTCCAGTGATGAAACGACTTAGCTCGAATTTAGGTCCTTAGAGCCTCACAGCAGCATCTTAGCTCACATGATGGGTGCCCCAGGGTCCCCAGCCATGTCATTGCCTTTCACTGCCTTCACCTCAGCAGAAAACTCGAACAACCAGGGGATACCCCTGAACGTTTCCTGTCCTCTCTTCAGCCCCAAGGTCACAAAAGTGACCTCAGCCACTTGCGAATGTTCTCTCACCCCACTGCCCTGTCTCAGTGCAGACTCAGTGCTCTCCTCACAGGTTCCCGCATCTCAGGACCCCCTTCATTGCACAGCGTGAGCGAAACCCTCTATGGGATACAAGCCTCCACCGCTCCTATCTAGCATCCAGCCCCCATGTGAAGCCTGCCAACCCCACCTCCTCAGCTCCCCGTCTCCCCATCTGGTGGGAGTGAGGTGTGGGTCCCTGGGCATGAAGCTTCCAGTCTGCACTGGCAGCACCCCCTCTTCCCACAGGTCCTTTACTTCATCACCTGCTTTCATTTCTTACAGCCTCTCTTCCCCCGGTCCCACCCACAAAAGGGGTTCCCCAACCCTGGAGTCTCAGGTTCCTGGTGCTCTCGGGCCCCACCAGCTAGTCCTGAGCTTCAGGGTGCAAGCGGTCCCTCCGGCATGAGGCACGAGAGCCTCGTGGCTGCCAGGGCATTGCCAGCATATAGGTGCACATATGGGTAATGTACATACTCTGTCTTCAAAAACCTGTTTAAGGAATGGAAATTAGAAACTATTCTTTTATTAAATATGAAAATTCCCATTTGGACTCAGAGAACACTCTCAATTTGTTTTAACTGTATCTGGTCATACAAATTGCTTCCTTTCTTCCTTCTTTTCTTTGTTTTTTCCTAACATCATTGAATTATATAAAACTTTTTTTAAAATATGTGCATGCACATACTTTGGAAATGATCATCACAATCAAGCTAATTAACACCTCCAACATTGCACATGATACTTCTTTGTGGTGAGAACATTCACCCATTATTCCCTCTTAGCAAATTTTCAAATGTGCAGTACACATACTATAACAGTAATGTTGCTCCTTGTCACTGTGTGAAACAAGAGATCCCCAGAATTTATTTATTTTGTAACTGAAAGTTTATGCTTTTGACCAATATTCCTCATCATCCCCAACCCTGGTGACCCCATTTTCTCTGGTACTATAAGTCTAACTTTTCTAGATTTTGTGCCTGTAAATGAGACTACAAAGCTCTTTTCTTTCTGTGTCTGATTTATTTCATGTAGCATAATGTCCTCCAGGTTCATCTTTATTTTAGTGTGCATGTTACTCTTCTATTACATATAAATATAAGTATAGAAATAAATCTTTTTTATCCACTCATCTATAGACACTTAGGCTGCTGTCTATTTTTAGTGAGCTGGACAAGGCTGCTGTGAATGTGATAATGTGGAATGAGATCTGAACTAATGTCCTTAAGGCACCACCCAGAGGGGGATGACTGGGTCACAAAGAATTTCTCCTTCTAATTTAGAAAATTCCCTATTGTTTTCCATCCTGGCTGCACCAACATACATGCCCATGGACAATATGCAAAGGTTCCCTCTCTCTACTTGCTCTCACTTTTTTTTTTTGATAAAAGCTATTTTAACTGCCCTAAGTGATGTCTTATGATTAGAAAGCAGTATTTTTAATTGAAAGTAAGACTTTTGATGTGTAGCAACAAGAACATTTTGAGCTTCCTTATTTTGTTTCAAGTTCATTTTAGATGGCCATGAAGTATTAAACTCTGCTAGACAGGATCAAGAAACTGCAAAAGGAAGTGATAATAGAAGGACAATTTTATAGCACAAAGAGTTCAGAGTGTATGGAGCTTGTTCATTCTTCCAGTTAAAAAAAGCTATAAAGCTCTACTTTACCAAAGGATAATTATAAAATGAATTTCCTGTTGTTGTCCTATACCTTGCCACTTTTGATAACCACACGTAAAAATGCCTTCAAGCTAGAAGGAGAGAAAAGCAACAAAAGTTTTCATGTAAAAGGCAGTTACTCTTCTAAGTTTTTCTCAGAATAAATGCAGTCCTCTATTTCTTCATTTTCTCCTCTCAGGGTTAGACTAAAAGGCAGCACAGAGATCAAATAATTTAGTAGGGTCTGTAGATCTTCCTGTCACTTTTCAGCTAATGGTCAGGTGCACTCTGAAGATGATGGGTGATTAACAAAGTGGGGAGTTAGAATAAAAAGAAAGAGAATGGTATTCTCTGAGCAATGAAAAGAAAGGAGATACAGGTAAAATGGCAAAACTGTGCAGAATCTAAAAATGCTACTTTTTAAGAAATTCAGAAATCATGTGATCTGTATTCTCATAAATGTTAGTCAAGTGAATCCACTTTTGAGAGTCATTTTCCAGAGCTTTAAAAGTTCTCTTTTAATGGGTTTTAAGTGTTATATTCTGGACACAGGCATCCTCTATAAATTCAGTTTCAAAAATCAACCCCTAGAAAATTAAGATGGATTTAAGGAATACATTTAAATATCTTTTAGAAATTGTACAGACTCAAGCTTGAGAACAAGGAAAAACCAATACAATGGATGCACATCACCACAGGGAAAACCCAGTGAGAAGGAAAGGTTTTTAGCGCCAGCTTCTGATTTATCCTTTGTTTCTGTAAGAGGCACAGGCCCTGGCGGCAGAGGGCAGACTGGGCCTGAGGCTCACCCAAGGAATAAACGATTCTAGGAAAAATAACGATGCCAGTGTCAGAGTTTCAACAACTTAAAAAAAGAATACACTATGGAGGGAAGACAGGAGCCAAGAAAAAAATCAGAGTTCAAACTCTTCTAACCCTGTGAAAAAACAAGCTTCTGTTTGAGAACAAAATAGGTGGAATGCATTACAGTGGGTTCATGCAACACTTAATTCAATCCATGTAATTTTATTTCTTCAAAGCTTATTCTAAATATCACTTTATTTTAACAGATAGAAATATCTGTAAATTGTAAGCTTTTACATCTATAAAACTGCATTTTGGTCACTTTCTCTGGTCAAAGTTTTATGCTGTCAAGTACCATGATAAATAAAGTAGTAATTCCTATTGTTTGATATTGGTCTTCTATTTGTTAATCTGAGAAACCCTCATTTAGGGGATGGGGACTAATCCCTCAAACTGCAACAGATTGTCTGGATGCATAAGGCAAGACAGGTGATCCCTGTGTGTGGACAGTTGTATACACAGCTGCACGTGTCCACATGTGTGCAAATGTATGTTTCAACACTTGACTTATATAAACATTCCCCTTTCCAGTTTCAGAGTGACTTCATGTTTTCTGGTCATTTTCTTCTTTCTCACGAGCATCTCAGCTTCCCCTCCAATTTACAAATTGTTGGCAGGATGAACAAGCCCACAACAAAACACTCGCCTATCTACAGTAACCGCACCTGTTTATTGGAACAGCTGCAGTCAGCAAGGACTAAAAGGATCAGCCACAGCAGGGGTAGGGGGAAGTTCAGGGGGCTGCCAGGGCTCCAGGAAGTCAATCAGCCAGATGTCCCCAGGACAGTAGACCATGGGGGCATGTGTGTCCCCATCTAGGGTGATCCAACCTGGTCCAGGTAGCCAAAGACCAGTGGGCACAGGAATACCTGTTAAACTCGGCTGCGAGTGAGGTCTACCATGCTGATGCCATCAATTAAAACTCCTTTCCCAAAATAATATGGCAAGATAGAAATGAATGCAAATCAGTCCCTCGCACAGCTAGCTATTAGACAGTTCCCACCCACTCCTGCACACTGCTATTTCAGAGCTCAGAGGCGGAGGGAGGCCGTTGGAGGGTTGCATAACACTAATTGTGTAGATGTGCTATGGTTCCTGAAGTTTCTATCTTCCTCCCAGAGAATCCTTCCCATCTCAGTCCATGAAAAAGTAATGGAGGTGACCGTGCACAATGAAGTGATATTGCTGTCTTGAGGAGAAAGGGAGATGCTTCCACTTACTTTTCTGCATTTGCCTTTCTTCAAAGTCACAATCCAAGAAAATTCACATGGAATGTGACAGCGTCATCTCTGACGATGTCCATCATCTCTGATGGACATCAGTCACCTCTGGACGGTGACCTGTATCTTCTGTGTTGGGGATCCTGTCACCCCAGGCCAGTCTGCCCACCCGGAAACAAACCTGGCTCACGAGGACAGAGCACTGTGCTTGGCAGTCAAAGAACATGGGTACCCCAAGGCTGACTCTTAGAATCCTTATCTAGAATATGCATTTTTGATTCTGAATTCCAGTGAGGTAGGGTGGAAGGGCAGGGTTGTTTACTGGTCCTCCACTTTCCCTTCCAGCATTCAACACTTGGAACCAGGAGCAGTTCACAGTGGACCAGTGCTGCGAGTGGAAGCTCGAACATACTCAGACCAGAAACCAGAGACCCTGTTCATAGAGTCCTCAAAATGTTGACGGATGTATTGACAGGAAAGGGGCCATCAAATTTATATAAGAAAAGCCACTTTTCACCCCCCAAATGACCAAATATTTAACACCTGCTTCAAAAAATCAAAAGTGGTGATGGAGAGCCTACCATCTACTTTGGATTGCATGGACTCAGCTTTTCTAAGCACAAGGGGACTCTGCAGTGAGTAGGACAGAAAGACCCTTCATGGCTCCTGTGTTTAAAAGATGGTGGCAAGAAAAGACACAAGAGAAAATGACCCAATGGAATGAATGGGTAATTGGATGGCAAAGAATGAAGAAGATGACCAAAACAGGGTGAGAACAGGTGATAGGTGAATGGCAGGCAGGTGTCTAGGAAGCTTGGGGAGGTGGCTCTTGCTGCCCAGATCTGCAGGGAGCAAGACAGCATTGCTGAGTGGGGAGCAGAGAAAGGCACAGCTCCACCAGAGGCCCAGAAGTGATCCAGGAGCAGCTGAATGCTGGGAGAGCATGACTGGTGAGAGGCAGCACGGGCTCAACAGCACTGCCTTGGAAGACCTGGGAGAAACCTAGCCTGCCCATGAGTCAGGTAAAAGGCAGTAGACTCAGTCCCGGCATGGGTCCTTGTGAATCCTGGTGGAGAATTTAGGTTTGTTTCCAAGAATCATGAAAAGCTTTTGAGCAAGGAGATAAAAAATAATTCTGAAAGCTTCAAATGGATTAATTGCACTGAACATTCTGGGTGAGAGGAAAAAAGAGGAAATAGCGAAGAGCTCAGGAGTGGTTGACTGACCTCAGCCCTGTGAGAGAAACTAGATAAGGGCAAGAGGCATGGAAATCCAGTCTGTTCAGTCACAGCAGGCATGGAAACCATGACATCCTAAACAATGCCTTCTTACTTTTTCTTTCTGCAAAGGTGCCTAGGCTCTTCAGAATTGGAGGTGTAGGACAAGGCTACTAGTGGGAAATCTACAGGTCTTTTCTCTAAACCTTCTGGCAGAATATGGGTGGGTACTTTATGTCGTGGGTGGGTCCTTAATGCAGTGGCTGCACTGTGAGGAGACTTCCAGTCACTGAAGGGGAAAAGTTCTGGCCATGTTCACTCCAGGGAAAAGTTCACACACAAGCCACGTAGATGTGTGAAGTGTCTGGAACCTTGGTACCTGGAGCCTCCTACATATGTGACACAAAAGAGGCTTAGCTACCTGGGGTCACCAAGGATACGTCTCCATTAAAGGTACTTGTCCAGCAACTCATGTCCCTGTCTCAACAGTCCAGCACCTTCCAACTTCCACTACAGTTGTGACTAGTCTAGCAGGGTGTCAACATGACAGGCCCCCAGAGTCAGCCACACCTAGAGAGAAGGCCTTTTACTGTAAAGGTCTTGTTGGTTGGGGTACTTTCCTTTGCTAGGGCTCCATGAGAAAGCACCAGAGACTGGGTGACTGATGCAACAAGAAGTTGTTTTCCAGTAACTAGGTAAGGGCATCTTCTGAGGCTTCTCTCCTCTGCTTGTGGACAGCTGGCTTCTCTCTATGTCCCCACGGGGTCATTTTTCTGTGTGTCTGTGTCCTGATCACTTCATCTTTTAATAACATCAATGGGACTGATGCCTCTTACTGATCTCTCAGCTGACATCTTCCTCTGGGAAGCCTTCTCAAACCTCTAAATCTAAATCCAGACCAGATGCCTTCCCTCTATTCCATACAACTGCAGGATGTGGGCCCATTAGAATTCACTATGAGCACCTGTCTGCCAGATCAGCATGCCCATGTGGGAGCCACCAGCCATACACAACTATTGACTATTTGATGTGTGACTATCAGAGATGCTTTGAAAGTACCAATTCTCCACCAGAGATGATGGCTAGTTAGGACACCCTGAATTGTTTATCCCCACAAACAGGCTTCTTGATTTCAAAGTATAATACAATTAGGAATCTACCCACAGACAAAATGTATTTGTGGTGCTATGGGACTCAGTGCCATATATCAAAGGCAAGTCTTGCCACCCTTATGTAAAAGAGTCAATTCATCAAGAAGATAAAACAATCTGAAATATGTATACAACCAACACCAGCACCTAAGTGTATTGAGCAAATATGAACAGATTGAAAGGAGAAAAAAGTAATAATACAATAAAAATGTGTGGTTATATGTCCAATTTCAACAAGGAGATCATCCTGACAGGAAGTCAATAAGGAAACATTGTACTCCAAGTGTATTTCAGACCAAATGGACCTAAAAGATATATAAAGAACATTTCATTCAACAGCAGTAAAATACACATTCTTCTTAGAAACTGCACATAGAGCATTTGTAGGAGAGCTCATGTTAGGGCACAAATTAAGTCTTAGCAAATTTTAGAAATGTGAAAACATACCAGTGTCTTTTCCAAACACCATGGTATGAGACAAGGAAACAAACAAGAGGAAAATTAGAAAATTAACAAACAACGGAAATTAAGCAATGTTGTTCTGAACAACCAATGAATTAAAAAAGAGATCAACTTAAAAACAAAAAATGCAAATATCACATCAAAATTAATGGTGTTTCTCAAAAGCAGCTCTAAGAAGGAAATCTATAGCAATAATTACCTACACTTAAAAAAGGAATGATCCTAAAACAGTCTAACTTTACAGATAAAAGAAACTAGAAAGAAGAACAAACCAAGAATCAACAGAAAGACGGAAGTAACAAAATCAGAATAGATGTAAATGAACTAGAAACCAGAAAAGTAATAGGAAAGAAAAATAAAATTAAAAGTTGTCTTTTTGAAACAAAAATTTAGTTAGATTAAAAGGTAGAAGACTCAAATAAAATCAGAAATGAAATAAAACGGATCAAAAGGAGACAGTCAACAGTTACATGCTCATATGTTGAATAAGCTTAGAAGATATGGGTGAAGTCCCAGAAACATACAATCTATCAAGACTAAATCATGAAAAAAGAATAGAAGATCTGAACAGGCCAATTATGAGTTATAAGATTGAATCTGCAGTCAAAAACCTCCCAATAAAGAAAAGTCCATGATGGTTTAAAGGTCAGATCAGTCTGGCATTCAAGGAGTTGTTACCAACTCTCAATCTCTACCAAAAAAGTGAAGAAGGTGAACACTCCCAAATTCATGTTTGAGGATAGTATTACTCTGATACCAACACCAAATAAGAACGCTGCATATATTTTTTTTAAAAAATAACAATATTCCTGATGGATAAGGACATAAAGATTCTCTTAAAATATTAGTAAGCCATATTAAACAGTACATTAGAAGGATCATGCATCATGACCAAGTGGGATTTATCCCAAGGATGTAAAGTTGTTTCAACACAAGCAAATTATTAAATGTGATACAATAAATTAATAAAATGAAAGACAAAAGTCACATGGGCATCTCAAAAGATGATTAAAAACCATGTGACAAAGTGAAACATTCTATCATAAGAAATACAAATTCAGTATAGAAGAACACATTTCACATAGTAGAGGCCATATATGACAAACCCACAGTCAACTGAAGACACACCATGAAAGCTTGAAAACTTTCCAAGACAAGGGAAAGACAAGGAGTCCCACGCACCAAGTCTATTCATGTAGTTCAGAAAGGTCCAGCAAAAGCAATTGGATAAGAAAATGAAACAAATGTCATACAAATCAAAAAGGAAGGAGTAAAAATGACACTGGGTTATATAATTTTTAATGGACTATCTTAAAGATGTCACATACACAAAAAACTGTTAGAACTAATCGAACTCAGTAAAACTGCAGAACACAAATCAATAGATAAATCAATTCCCATAATTACCAATGAAACATGTGCAAAAGAAATAAAGAAAATTATCCCATTTACAATGTCATTGAGGCAGTAAAATATTTAGAAATAAATTTAACCAAGCAGATGGAAGATCTATACATTGAAAACTAAGACACTTTGATAAATTGTTAGGAAAAGTGAAAACAAGCTAACAACCAAATTGAAGCGCACAACTCTGGTGGGGTGGTGGATAGGAGATGGGTAGGGGGGGGTGAACCCTGAGGATTACAAAGATGTGAAATTAATATATAAATAAATTACTTAATAAAAAAGAAAGGGCCAGGTATTCATGCTTTCTCCGTGATTTGTGGGAAACAGCAGCAAATAAATTTTACAAAAATAAAAAAAGAAATAAAAGAAATTGAACAAACACTAAAAAATGGAAGGTATGTCAAATCCATGCATCAGAAGAATTGATATCATTAAAACATTATTACTGTCCATACTATCTGATGTCATCTATAAATTCAAGCCAATTCCTATAAAAACTCCAATCACCCTTTCCACGGAAAAAAAAAAAAAAAAAGGTGATCCAAAAAATTTTGGAAGGGCCATAAAAGATCCTTAGTATCTCAAGCAATCTTGAGACAGAACAGAGTGAAAGGCTTCCTAATTTCAAAGTATAATACAAAGATATTGTAATCAAAACAAATAGCACTATCTTAAACGAGGAGCATAGATAATACAACAGAAATGAGAGTCCAGAAATAAATCCCTGACTATACGGTCAACTAACACTTGACAAGACAATCAAGAACACTCTGTGGGCAAAAAAAGTCCTGCTACTAAGTGATGAAAATTGAGAAATAAATGGGAAAAGTGAAAAAAATAATTAAATGGAATCCCTGTGTTACACCATTCACAAAAATCAATTCAAAATGATTAAAGACTTAAACACAAGACCATAAAACTCTTAGACCATAAAACTCTTAGAAGGAAATATGGACATTGGTCTTGGCAAAGATTCTTTGGATGTGACATAAAAGCATAAGCAACAAAGCAAAAATAAGTGAGATAAAACAATATCAAACTAAAGGATCTCTGCACCTGAAAAGAAGCCATCAGAAAAATGAAAAAGCAACTGATGGAGTGGAAGGAAGATTGGAAAACAACCAATCTGATGAAGGTTAGTATTCAAAATACAAAGGAACTCCTGCATGCAACTCAACAGCCAAATAAAGCAGACAATCTGATTAAAATAGAGCCAGAGCAACTGAAGAGACATTTTCCCACAAAGGACATACAAATGATCACAGGTATATGAAAAGAAGACGAGCATTGATCACTATCAGGGAAATGCAAATCAAAGCCAGCATGAGATGTCACTTCTCACTTGTTAGGCTGCAATAAAAGGTAAGCAGCAACTAGTGTTGGTGAGGATATGGAGAAAAGGTACAACTATTGTAGAAAACAGTACAGAGGCTTCTTAAACTGAAAAATAGAATCCAGCAATCCTGCTTCTCGATGCATGTCCAAAGAAAATGAAACCAGGTGATCAGAGACATTTGCACCTCATGTCCACATTTCCCATAATAGTCCAGATGGGAACAACCAAACATCTCTCTATGGATGAATGAATAAAGAAAATTTGTGCACTGATATATATATTATAAACATTTTGTACATATAAATGTATATAGTGGGATATATACCATATATAATGGAATATTTAGTCATGATAAAAAAGGAAACACTGTCATTTGTGACAACACAGAGGGAACTTGAGGACATGATGCTAAGTGAAATAAGTCAGAGAAAGGCAATGCTGTATCATCAAACTAATATGTGAAATCTGAAAAAAGTCAAACTCATAGAAACAGAGTTTAGAAAGGTGATTTCTAGGAACAAAGAGTTGGTCGTAGGGGATAGATCAGTTGGTGTACTTCCAGTAAGAACTGGACAATTCTGGAAATCTCATCTACAGCATGATGATGAGATTCAACAGATCAAGCCATGCCTACTTTCAATGTTCTGGGATCTGAAATATTCTAGGCACACACACAGAATAATTACTTGTGGTGATGAGGAGGTAACTAACCATAGTGCAGTAACAACTCAACAACACATAGAGTACAACAAATTATCACCTTATATACCTGAAGCTTATGAACAGGTCATGTTATAGGTCAATAAAGCTAGGGTAGAGCAGAATTCACAACTCAAAATTGTCTGTAATAGGGTCAAATGTCAGAAGAAAAAATCCAGGTGAAAATAAATTAGTGGGATTTGAAAAAATTACATGTACCAAATTGTGAAATTTTGGTTCTGAAGAAGAGACTATTTCAATGATACCATATTTGAATGTATGGGAGTTCATAAAATATATGATCAAAATCTATTTTACCTGCTTCTCTTTAATTGTTTTTCAAATGTGACAACTAGAACATTTTAGTCTATCTTGTGTATGTTCTACTGCACACGTCACATAAGGTTGCTTTCAGGATATATATGCTTTTCCTCACTGATGTATGTCTTATACCCAGAAGAGTCCCTGAATATTTAATAAGAAATAAAGAAAGGAAAAGGGGCATGAAGAGAGGAATACAGGAGAAAGAAGAAGGAAGAAATTTACATTGATTAAATTTGTTAGACTAGGAAAGATTCTACTTCTATACATTGAACTCAGCATAAGGATGTCTTCCCTTCACTTTTGGTCACAACTAAACTGATGAGTGGTTGATTCCATGGGGAAATTGAGCAGAAAGAGGCTGATAACTTTGCTTTATATCTCCAGGAAAATTAGATTTAGTTGTGAGAATCTACAAAAAGCTGCTAATCCACTGGGCAGACGCTGCCTCCTCTGCAACCAGGGTGACCTGGGAAGGCAAACCTGGGGTGTGGGGTCCCCTTCACCTACTCTGCAGGAGCCACTGCTGTGGATTCCATCAACACTGGAGACAGGCTTCCGTCAGCTGTTCCCACCTCTCCAGGTTATTTTTAAAGCATAATGAACCGAGATGACTCACTCAACCCTGCAGGGAAGGAACAAGCCTGTGTGGCATTAATGGATGGCTTGCAGAGTTAACTTTTGAGAAAAACCAGGCCACCCTGCTCCCTGCCCTTCTAAGAAGATCCTCTTCCCTCACTGTCCAGTCTAGAGCAGGGCCAGTTACACCCCATCACCAGCAGGGAGTGAATCAAGACGAGGCACAGTTTCCCTCTGCTCCCATTTATCTTGACAGCATCCAGTGCAAGATGCTTCTTCTTTAAAAAAAAAATATATATATATATATGTTTATTTATATATTTTACAGCACTGTATTCCCCAGGGTTCTCCTCACCACCAACCACATCACCTGTGAGCTGTCATCTTGATCCTATGTGCTCATCCCTCTCCTGATTTCTCCCCCACACCTCTATGGTTGGATGCATTATGGCTGTTAGCTTGTGAGTTTTGACTTTTTTTTAACTTTATCTTTGTTTGTTTTCCTTAGAGTCGACATATAAGTGAGATCATATGATCTTACACTAGTAATAATGGCCTATTTAAAAAAAAAAAAAAAAAAAAACAAGCAACAACAAGTGCTGTCATGGATGTGAAGAAGAAATACTTTTACTCTGCTGGTGGGAATGCAAACTGGCCCAGCCACTATGAAAAGTTGTGTGGAGGACCCTCAAACTACTGAAAATGCAGCTATCACTTGATCCAGCAATTCCACTCTTTGAAATCTACACGAAGGACACCAAAACACTGATTCAGAAGGACACCTGTACTCAGCTGTGTTTTGCAGCACTATTTGCAATAACCAGGATATGGAAACAACCCAGATGTGCTAAAACTGATGAATGATTGAAAAAGTTGTGGTATATTTACACAATCATAAAAGATAGATAGCATGCATTTGTGATAATACGGATGGATCTAGAAGGCATCATATTAGCAGAAATAGATCAGAAAAAAAAAGAAAAAGACAGGAGCTTCTTGTCAATCCTGCCTCTGTCTTAGCATGTCTGCCCTCCCCCCAACCTCTTTGTTCACTGTTATCCTGTTGACCTGCTACTGGTGACAAGAAAAAGAACTAGAATCAGAAGCAGCCTAGAACAAGGAACATCCCCAGTGCTGCTGAGATCTGATGCCAGTGCGGATTCAGGATGACCTGCCTACCACCCGCCTCACTTATCAGGGGTCACCAGCTACTGGTTTCCACAGAGCAACCAGCTTCTGCTTATCAGGGAACATGATAAAGCCCATTCTCCCTTGACTTCCCCAGCTCGACTTTTCAGGAGCAAACCCACTGAGCCCCCCAGTGTGAATGAATATAGCCTTTTCTCTTCACCTCTCTTAGTCATTGGCTGTCTTCCTGGGACCATTGTCATAACATTATGACAGATGTTGCCTTCATCCCCTCCTTTGCTACCTATAACTGAGGGAGCAGGTCTCACCAAGCAAGACCTTTACCCCTAGGCATGAAGCTAGCTTCATCTTCATCTTTGGAAATGCCTCATTGCTGAAGGTGGCCGTTGGGGTCCACAGGCCAAACCTCTATTTATTTCATGTCTTCTACTTCCTTTCTTCCAAGATCAGAGGTTCAGCAGGGGACTCTGAGGCCCTAGGGAGGGCTGAGCCAGAGACCCTGATCTGAAGTCACCACAAGGAACTCCTGGAAGTAATGTGGCTCTAGCCTGGTGGTAATCAGGAGGAGAGTGTGTGCTCCCTCCACTTCTGCAGAGGAGACAGAGGAAGACTTCTGGCATGCTGACCTTATGGGCAGGGACCTTAGGAAGCTGTGCCCACTGGAGCTGGCCACCAAAAGAGGTCAGACCAGAGAGGTCGGTCAGGAACTACACAGCACCTAGGAGAATGGGCGCCCCCAGAGCCCCAGAAAGCCTATCGGTGAAATGGAGATGCTGGCATGGCCGCCGAGGTCAGCTCAAGGGTGTCATGAAAGTCGATTATTTCAAGCCCCACTCATGCCCCTGAGAACTAGCAGTGGGGAGTCTTGGGCTCATGTCTTCGAACCACCTGCAATCGGTCAGGCCTGTACGAATGCACACAGGGCCTGAGCACTAAGGAGACACTATTGACAGCCACGTGTTCCCACGGTTCCTCTTTGTATTTTTTCATGCTTATAATGAGTTTTGAGCCCAAGCTTACCTGAGCAGGAAGCTGACAGCCAAGTCTGCACAGTGATTAAGGGGACACATTGGCAGGTGCCACCACAGGGTCAGAGGTAAGAGAGCATGACATAAACCCAAGGCTGTCACCTGGAGGCAGGCCACTGGTTGGAAGTGGTGCCCCGGACAGGGCTGTGCAACATCGACTCAGGGGGGTCAGGTTGGCCAGCAAGCTCCGCGACCCTGGGTATCTAAGCTTCTACTCACTTTCCGTGTGCCCCGTTTTTCCTTGCCTAAGAGCTTAATCACCACTATGCCAGCTGCATGCACCACTGGCATGGGAAAGGCACCTGCACCACTACAGATCCTGGGGCCGGCTGGACATTGACAGCCATATATTGGGCTGTAAGTATATCCCACAGCAGTCACAGCTGAAACCACTCAGTAATGGGCAGGCTGGCCAGAGCAGACATTGAGTCCACAGGGCATTTCCCTTCCGCTGAGCCCACGGCATTGCAGGTCCCAGTCCACGTTGCACACAGGTGCAGCCAGGTGAGTGCTGTGATGGGGGAAGTGGGCAGGAGAAATGGTTCCTTCTCCAGTTTTTGACCTAACAGATCCTCCCACACTGAGCTTCCCTTCTCCCTGCTCTCTGCTATTGTGCAGCAGACCCAGGCAAGGGGCCAGGAGCTGGGAGCCTCGGGTGGAATGGCTTGACTCCCACATCACCACAGTCTAGTCTGTTCCAGGAACAACCTCATGTCCTGGTATACGGGAAACACGTCCTGCCACGTACCCACTGAGATTTGGTGATGGATGATTGGAACAGTAAGTGAAAACCTCTTTATCAAATTTAACATAATATCAAATTTAACAGAATTTAACCAAACTTAGCAAATGTAAACAAATTTAACAGAAAGTAGAAAAATACATGTTATGTAGTTGGATTCTACTTTGGATTTCTTATAATTCTGCAACATAGGGATGTTGTTGGCATCTGGAAACACACTTGATCCCTTGGAATTTTCTGAAGACTGTGGCTTGTGGTTTGCGACCTAGAACCCATCCCATGAGGGAACTTTTCTAACAACATGAGCAAGTGATGAGCCCTGTTCCCCTGAAGTCAATAATCTGGTAAGTCTCCTAACACCCACTTCCAGAAATAAACTCATGGTCCAGGTATTTTAATTTCTAGAACCCTCGTCATAATGACAAGGGTCACAGGGGAGGCAAGGGGCCTCCAGAGGCCCAAGCAGGGGGCAAACTGAGTCGCTTGCCTTCCAAGCCTGTTCCCTTCCTCTGAACACCACCTTGCAGCAGACGATCCAGGACCCTCACAGAAGCAATGGGAGGAAGAGCGAGAGCACTTCCAAATTCCTCTGCTTCACTAAGTAGCTTTGTATACTCTTCCTGCTGAGAGACCCTACCCTGGACATTTGGCAATACATACTCCCAAGATGACCTAATCCCAGAACGGGAAAGAATGTAAATGATGATGCAAAAATGATTAAATGACAAGACCCAGGAGGCCCAACTGAAAACTTTTCACCCTCAGACATCAAATGCAAGGTAATTCTAAAGTCCATGCTCCACTCGAAGGTGGAAACCTCTAAGGAGGTGATGGTATTTCTGTGCTTGTAGCACTCTTAGGGGCCCCCTAAGCCCCACACCATCCTCACCAGATAACACCCACTGGTCTCTGCCACTCTCTCTTAGGGAAAGTGTGTGCTCAAAAATTCTGATGTGTTTGAAAAACTCTGAGGCTCATCCTGGAATAGATGATCTCACTACTCATGTCTGAGGCTGCATCCTAACCAATCCCAGGTATTCCTGAGTGCTCAGCTCACCACCCCACTAAGCACCCTACCCCATTTCTATTTCACTGTATGTTTCATTCCAGGGACTTAATCCTTTTCCAGTTCTTTCCAAATAGCCAAATAACAAAGACGTGCTGAGAACGGCAGCAGTGACCTGTGACCGCAAATAGCTGCTGGCGGACTGCTGAAACTGGAGCAGATGCAGCAATGTTATCCTCAAATCCAGAGAGGAGACAACTAGTTAAATGCAAAGGGCCAGACAGCCAAGCACACAGTGGAAGGAAGCTGTTTACATGTTGGCTGTTTACAATATCCCTTTCTGGCCCTGCTGAGCTTAGCAATTTGAGTTTGTATGGAGTAAAGACCTAGAGAAACCCTTGCAACTGCCCATGCCTTGATTTATTTGAACTGTAAGTTTTTTAGACAACTGAAGATGAGACCAGCTCACAACCTGTTTTGTGCTCTTCTGCACCCAATTCATAAAAGGTGTCTGGGCAACCAAAGCAGACAAATGGTTAGAAAGTTGTGTTATAGTTACACAATGGAATATTATTCAGAAATTTAAAAAGACAAATTTGATGCATTTGTGATAACATGGATGGACCTAGAAGAAACCATACTAGTGGAAATAAGTCAGAAAAAAAATACTGGACAATCTCATTTATATGTGGGATATAGGAAAAACAAAGAAAAAGACAAAACCAACAAATGTCAGCAGAGCTGAAGCACAGAGCAAGGGATGAAGGGGTTAATCGGGGGAGGGATAAGCACAAGAGATTGAGATGATGATTTGTGGGTGACAAGGTGGTGGGAGAACCTTGGGTTATACAATGATGTAAATATGTGTGTGTGTGTGTGTGTGTGTGTGTAATCAATTGAAAGAAAGTGAGAGAAAGGATGAAAGGGAGGGAGAGAG
>PVHY01007057.1:0-70041 GCA_004024945.1 Uropsilus gracilis
CCCTCTTCATCCCCTACCTCAAGCCTTCCACTTCAACCAGACTAACTGACCCACCTTTCCCTGGCCACACAAGGTCACTGACTCTGCTCACACCACCCAGATCTGACAGACCTCCTCTGTGCTCAGGATTTGACCACTCACTCATCTTTTCGTTTTTTCAATAAATATCTGAAGGCTTATTGTGTACCAGTCCCTCAGCTAGGCACCAGGGACACTGCATCAAATAGACAAAGCCCTTTCCCTCACAGAGTTGGATGAGGGGGTTGAGGAGGGTGGAGACCGAGAGTAAACATATAAACAATGAACTAAATAAACAAGTAAACAATGTAGGGTAATGGGGGAGTGAGAGAGGAAGTGGCAAGCTTTGTTAGAGAGGGTGATCTAGAAAGGCTTGCCAGGATAAGGTCTCAGTTTGGCAAGACCCAGGGGAAGATCATTCCAGGAAAAGGAAGCAAGTACAAAGGCCCAGAGATGGGAATGTGCTTGACTTTTTCAAAGAGCAAACACAAGCATTACGGCACGAGCCAACTGAGTAGGGAAGTGGTGATCAGAAATGAAGCAAGAGGCAGGTGGGGGGCCAGGTCGTAGAGCTTTGTCGACCAAGGGATTTGTCTGGATTTAGTCTGAAGGAAAGGAAAAGTCATGGAGGGTAGTGAGTAGAGAACAGTCACACGGATCTTTTTCTTAAAGATGGTTGCATGAGCTCTAGGGTGGAATGGGCAGCCAAGGAAGAAAAGAGGCAACAAGGCTGACCTCCCTCCATCCACCTGGAGGAGCCTGTCTAAGTACCTCTTCATTCCCTTGTTAAGGCAATGCTCAGTGAGTGCCCACCTTGTGCCAGTCCCACCCAGCCCACAGTGCTCTTGGGTTGCTCTGGTTGTACATTTGACGATACGCTGGTTAATATGCACACTGTGCTTTAAGAGTAGTGTCCCACAGCCGGGTCTCCATGACTTTGTCATCTTCTTCATTATCCCCATCTTGTGTCAATGATAAGCCCTATCTCTGAGTATCTTCATTGTGGTTCCATTTACTTTGTTGAGATCTGCCTGGCATGATGGAATGTACCTTAAATCCCACTCCCTACTGAGACCTGGCCCCAGGCAGGGTTTGTCCACAGTGCCCTGAACCATTGACACACATTTGCTCCTAAATCTTTAAAAAAGACCAGCGAGTCATCTGATGCAGTACATTCCAGGGATGTACAGAGATTTGGGGTCCAACTATGGTGCCTGGGCCTCTTCCCGAGGGTCTGGTCTCCCTTCTGGCTTGCCCATTGTTATGCCCCAGGTCCAGCCTAGACAGTTACGGCTGCCTGGGAAGTTCGGATCCTGCCCACCAATGGAATCTGGCAGGCCAAACATCTCTAGCGCCTGGTGGGTGCTCAGGAAAGACTGCAGAGGAGCAGCAAGTCCCTCACCTTCTGAGGGTGCTCACTGCAGGACCACGCAGTTAGGAATCTTGCTTCCTCAGGGAAATGGTTGCCGTGGGCATGGGTAGAACATTGCTAAAGAACCTGCCCCCAGTCACCTCATTCAGGACCACCCCAGATGTGGTGAGTGTGAAGCTCAGGGACTGGCCCTCCAACCATCTGTCCTCCATGCTCCCTGCCCAAGAGATCCTGCCCCATAGGAAGGCCCCGGTATGTTCCTGGAGAGATTCCAGCTGCGTCCCTGAGGCTGAGGCCAAGGACCCTTGGGTCCAAATTTTCTCGACAGCCAGTTATAGATGACTCCCCTTCCCAGATCCCTCTTCCATCTGGCCTGGATTGTCTGACCTGCTGTGTGCATGAACGTACATGCTACCATGCACATGTGTGTATGACCATATCTCAGATTTGTCTCCAGAAACTCCTCTGTTTCCCTAACCTAGTGACCCTCTGTGAGTCAGTGTGATATCATTGCAGGGCAGGCAGAGCGGGAGTGGCTCTGGCAGAGCTGGGGAACTGGTGAAGAACAGAGTGGGAACTAGGTCCCGGGTGTGTGTGAGAGATGAAATAGAGGTTTGAACTAGCTGTCAGGTTTGCTTCACCCCCACTTCTTTCAGGAGCTGGCAGAGAGAAGATGAAACAGATAAACTTGTGCTCATGTCCTGCCCCCTCTTTCCAAGAATACCCCCCCCCATCTTGACCTTAGCCATCATGCCCTTAGCACATCCTCATACTAGCTCTCATGGGGGTTGTATCTCTCCCAGGTTCCTTCTCTGTGCACTGAGCAAGACTCAGCAGTCCTTGGCCTTACTAAGAGATCCAATATAAGTTCTTGTCCCTTGCACCCTAAAGCACAACCTTCCTGGAACCTGGCCTCCCTCCAACTTTCCTTCCAAGCAAGCTCCTTTAAAATCAAACTTGTGGAGGTGTAATTGACATATGAGCAATGACACCATTTAAAGGGTCGAATGGATAACTCTCTAAGTATGTTATATACCTCTGAAAGCCACTGCCACAACCAAGATGACAAACATATTCATCACCCCCAAAAGTTTCTCATGCCCCTGGGGAATCCTTTCCACCCCTACCCCCCCAACCTTTCCTCCCAAGGTTACCACTGAACTGCTTTCTGTCATTATCATTAGCTTTCATTTTCTAGAATTTTATGTAAATAGAATAATATTGTGTGTGCTTTCTATCTCCTTTCAACTCCTTGGTATAATGAGTTGAGGTCCATTTGTACTGTTTTGTATACTACAGTTTATTTCTCTTTACTGTTGACTACTAGTCCACAGCACAGATAAACCCAGTCACTTGGTGGATATTTGGATGATTTCCAGTTTGGAGTTTTTCCAGATAAGGCTGCCATAAACCGTTATGTGCTTTGGATGAACATACACTTTTATTTCTCCTGGGAAAATATCTAGAACCAGGATTGCTGAATCATATACATTTAACTTTTTTAAACTGCCAAATTGTTTTTTCAAGAGAGAGTCTGTTTCATGCCCACGAGCAGTATGTGAGTTCAGCACTTACACTCTCTGGCACCTGGTCTTTTTTTTTTTTTTTTTAATTGTGGTAAAACATACAGAACATAAAATTTACCATTTCAGTCATTTTTAAGTATATACTTTAGTGGCAATAAGAATATCTACACTGTTGTGCAGCTACCACCTCTATTTCCAGAACATTTTTATGATTAGAAATGGAAACTCTTACCCACTAAATAAAAACTTCCCGTTCTCCATCCCCCCAACCCCTGGTAACCATTATTATGGAAAGTGTTCTTAATTTTAGTCATTCTAAAAGGTCCATGGTGCTATTTCATTGTGGTTTTTATTCAGATTTCCTTAATGACTAATAACACTGAGTATCTTCTTGTAGGAGTTTGCATTCCTAAATCTACTTCAATGAATTGTCTATTCTAATCTCTTGACTTTTTTTTGAAAAATAACTTTTTTGTTTTATTATTGAGTTACAAGAGTGCTTTATATACTCTGGGTGGCTAGGAGTCCATTATCAGATGTATGATTTTACAAAATATTTTCTTCCAGCCTGCGGCTTATGTGTTCTCTCTCTAAGCAGTATGTATTGAAGAACAGAAGTTTTAAGTTTATGGATGGTGCCACCGGGCTTTTAGATGGGGGGTGGTCTAAACTCGCTGGCTTTTGACCTCAGGCTGCTGTATATTCCCCCACCCCTTGCAGAGACCAGACAGTGGCTAGAAGGAGAAGCCAGGCCATTTTTCCACTCTTGCCTTGGTAGTGCCTCCAGCTCCCACCAGGTCCCCACGGCCTCAGGTTTTGGAAATACCAGTTCCAACCTTGTTCTTCCCATGCAGACTCGACAGTGGTGGCCTCACACTGATGCAGATCTCTGGTCACTGTGGGTCTCTCAGCTCCCCCATCACCAGTGTGACTTAGTCTCTCCACTGGATTCCTCTCTGCTCCACAGAGAGCTTCCTCTTCCTGGATGAACCCACTCTGGTCCAGACTGACAGGGACTCGAGAACAGATCCTTCTGCTTAGCCAGTGAACAGACCTAGGATTCCCTCGTCCGGGGAAGGCCTGGATGAATGGCAGTCATGCGGGCCAGGCCTCAGCTTGCTCTGCCCTTATCTTCTGGGCCTGTGGGTATGCAATTCTGCCAGGTACTCAACAGGTAAGTGAAACCTTTGTGCTGGTGCTGGGGTGACCGAAGGAGCAGCCAGGTGGTGGGCTGAGCGGGTTGGCAGTGCCAGTGCCTCTTGTGCCTACTCTTTGCATGGCCCCTTTATTTATGTAGCCTGCTGAGTGGTAAAAGCCAGAGTGGCCCCAGGTGGTGGGATAATAACATCTTTAATTGTGCTCAAATGAGATTAACTTCTTATCTGACAGTTTGACATCTTTATTGTTATTAATGCCCAAATAATGCATTGTTATTTTTATAAACTCCATGGTGGCAAACATGTTCCCTTTATTTGGATTAAAAATAGGTATATCTGTTGCTTCCCCTTATTAGCCTGGATGGGATGAAGGGTCTCCAGCTGGGAAGTAGGGAGTCACATTCACATCATGTTGCAGGCGGCCTGAGGGACAAGGACTGGAGCTGGTCACTGGGCGATGCCATAGTGAGGGCCTAGGCCACCAAAGCCTCCAATCGCTTCCTGAGAAGAAAGGGTCCTCCCGGGGGGCCCTCTGAGAGCGAGGCAGTGCTCTAGGCTATGCCTGGAGACTGTTCTGGGCAGCTTCAGGAGAAATGGCGCCCAGTTCAGAGTCAGAGTCTTCATGGTATTAGACAGGTCGAGAACTTGGATGTAAAAGTAAGCAAATATAAAGACTCTAGAAGAGCCAAGTGCTCCCTCTGCATAGTCATTTGTTCTAGGTCCAATTCTGCTATACAGGTTTGTCCCGGGCAAGTTACTCAATCTCTCTGAAACAGTTTTCCTCCTCTGTAAAATGAAGAAAATAAAGCTACTTCCAGGGATTTGGGGAGCATTAAATATATGTGAAATCATTTAATCCACTGCCTGGGGCCACAGACTAGCAAACTGTTAGCGGTAGTTATTATAGGTGAAGTCTCACTGGCCCTGGTCTGCCTGGTGACCCCAGGGACATCTCGGGGGTGGGGGTGGGTCCCTGCAGAATGGCTGCCAGATCAGGTGAGCCCTGGGAGGAAACCTCACAGCCCTGTCCCAGGGGCTGAGAGCTGCAGAGGGAGAGCCATCAGAAGGGCCTTGTGCTCCCTCCTGGGGTAACCCGTTGCCCACTCCTAGGCCCCTTGTCACCTCCACTTACCCAGTTGTTAGCCCTGCTGACAAGGTTGATAATGCCTCTGCCTTAGAGAACTGGCACCAACATCTTTATCAAAGCCAATATTAATTTTCACTAATTAGGAGCTGCCGCTAATGAGCGTCACAGCTAATTTAGCTCATCTATAACCCGGCAACCACACTGCTTCTGTGCCAGGCTTCAGAGTATAAGATGCTGGCGCCTGCTGCCTCCCCCACCCCTCACCAGTGCCAGGGCTACAGCTGCCAGTGCAGCCTGCACTGCCAAGTAGCCCTGGCCAGCTTGTATGTGTGGGTCCAGCAAACCTCTGCCTCCAGAGAGTCCTCCAGGTTGAGTCCCTTAGGAATTGGTCAGAGGATGTGCTTCCAACTCCCAGTCTGGGAGGCTTCCAGCTAGCAAACTGCTAGCTCCATTCTATTGCCTCTGTCACCTCCTCCAGGAAGCCTGCAGAGCACACCTCAGCCCACAGAACCCTTTACTTTTCAGATGAGTCTTGCCCCCTCTGGCTGAACATTGACAACTAAGCAAGGCCTGTCTGCAACAGTGTTTGCAAGTCACCTATTCCTGGGAGAGTAAGAGATCGGCACCAGATTCTGATGACTAATTCCCATCAGACCTGTGTCTCAGTTTCCTTTTAGTTATGGTGGGGAAAGGAACGTATTCCTTATAGGATCTTAGTGAGGGTGAAATGAATCAATGTGTCAGTTGTGATCATTGTTCTTAACTTCCCCACCTTGGTTCCAGGGTCCACCTCTTAAATCTTGCCTCTTCTTCATTCCTCCCCACCCTGTGCCCAGTACAGGGGTCTTCTCAGAGCATGGAGTGATGTCAAGAGTCCTAACTGACAGGCTAAGACTTCAGTGTGGTGCCAGTGGTAGTGGAATGAGTGGATGAATTCAGATACTTATTTTTCCTTCTCAACCATTGTTTTCCCATCTGTAAAATGGAGCCGTTGGCCTGTTCAGTCCCCTCAGCTCTTCTATTCAGTGATCCTCCAGGACGCTGGGTAAATATTCACTGATGATAGATGCTCGTTGACCTCTGCTTGTCCCTAGGAGCACTGGAGAGGTGATTTGTTTCCCTTCCAGATGCTGTGGGGCAGCTTCCAGTTCCTGGGCGAGGTTCAAGAGCAGACTCTGGTCTGCGCAGGGCAGTGTGAAGCAGGGAGGGCCACTTTGTCTCATTCTCTCTCCCCCTCAGCACCCCAAGCCATCACTGCCAGGGTGCCAGAGAGGTGGCCAGCTGGCTCTGCTCTCAGCACCATGGCATTCTAGGCATTCCCTGGAGCACCCTCTGGCCCTCTGTCCTCTCTTGTCTGGAGATGTTTGAATACGTTTGAGCATTATGGTGAAAGGGAAGGAGGAAGGGGGGGTGTGGGGTTGACACACTTAGGTTGCTTTTGGAGAAGTCTGGTCCTGCCTGCTTTGCTCCAGCTCTGCTGTGCATTCCTAGCTCTCGCTCGGGAGCGGGCGGGTCCAGGAGGATGGGCGAGGACATCTTTTTTGCACTTATCACCTCGGAAAAGCGACCTTCAGGCCGAGCCAAGTTTGGGGGAAGTGCCTTCAGCCGTGACAGATTTGACTATAAATCTTCGGTATTAATGCCTGGTTCCCAAGGTCTGTCATTCTGTATGCCCGCGTGACAAGGGAAAACAGTACGCAGCCCATCTGTCACCTCAGGGGCCCCCACCCCCCACTGGCTTTACCTGAGGAGGGGTGATGGGCTGGAGGGCAGGGGTCTGGAGGAAAAGGAAAAGGTAAGGAAGGACTGGCCAGTGATTGGAGGCAGGGATGCAGTCGGCCCCTGGAGCACAGGATCCGAGGAGTGATACTGGCATCTCAAGGTGAATAGGCTGGTTCCAGGTCTGGGTTCTGAAAGCATGGAGGTGAGAGGAACATCAGCCTGGGTTAAGCTTTGGCTTCATTTCTGATCTCCTGTAGTGCATAGGCAGATGGGTTGCCTTCTCTGGGCCTCAGTTTCCACTCTTTTAAAGTGAATGGTCAGCTGAGGTGATTTCTGAGGTCTTTGCCCTTCTGGTTGTGTACATGGTGCTCCCACCCCCTAGGAGTTCACATACCATAGATGATCTGTTTGAGGGGGCGCTGAGTCTAGCTTCACATCTGCAGCAGGTAACTGTAAGAAGCCAAGAAAAGGCAGAAGTTGTGTCCTTGGCTCCATATGTTCATCAGGGCTCTCTGGAGAGATTTGGGGCTGGGACAGAGACTTTACTGCCCAGTGAAAAACCACTGACCTGGCTGAGGAACAGAGGTAGCATGGGGAGGGGATGCTTGGAAGCTTGGAGAAGGTTTGTCTGTTAGGGCTTATCCCCCTTTAAAATTTGTATTTTTACCTTTGACTTCAATTGTGAAATACATCACCTAGGCAGAAGAGTGTACAGAACCTAAACGTACAGATTAAAGAAACATACAGCAAACACTTGAGTAATTGTACCCTGGGCACTGCCACGACTTCCCAAGCATCCCTTTCCTCCTCCTTGGGAGCAAGACATGCCTCTCCTCAGTACCCACCCCTTGGGAAAACCTTCTTGGAAGGAGCCTGGAGAGATCACTGTGATAGAGAGGAACATGGGCTGCTTTACCTGTGACCTTGAATGGGACCTCTGTGCAGCCAAAGTCCAGCCTTTCCACCTCTCCATCCTCTCTCAAGCCTCCTCTCCTGCCTCAATGACTGTTATTTATTTCTCCACTGTTGGCTCTAGCGCCTCTTTGATGTTGGCATTCCTTGGGCATCTGTCTTCAGTTCACTTCTCCACTCTGCCTACCACCCTTCCTCTGGCCTTCCCCTTTCCCAAGGCTTCAACTGCCACATGTAAGGTTCAGTTCAGAAACCATCTCCAGCTTCTCCCTTTCCTTATGCCTCTAAACATCTCCATCCCTCTATTCCCTGCACCTTAGCTGGCACCTCACATTCAGGTCTAAATTAGAATTTTGTCTCCAGTCTACTTTCCACAATTTCAGGTTGTGGTACAGGTTACCTAAGCCAGAACTTTGCAAGTCAACCTTCCTAACCCTAAGTTTATTTACTCAGTTACTTGTTTCTACTTCTGAAATGTCTCCCACACTCCCTGTTCCTTTCTTTTTTTCTGAAGGATCTTATCATCTCTGCTTAGCCCAGGATTGGTCACTACTTAGCACTCATACCACATTTCTTTCTCTATGCCCATGCTAGACATGAGCAGTCAATTGCTGCACTTGTTGTCTTCTCAATGCAATGCCCGAGGCAGCCACTGCCAACCTCTTTGGTGTCCATGTGTGCCTACACAAATGTGTCTCCTACATCACTGCTAAAAAAGTTCTTCTTTTTAATGAAAGCAGCATTTGTTTCTAAGTTTCAGGTGTACTTTAAACTTCAACTTACAACCGCTCATCTCCAAAAGTCTGGTCTCTACCCATCACCAGGCAATTGACCTCCTTTATGTCCTCTCTTCAAAGATTCTCTTTAAAATTACAAATGAAACCAAGTTATCATCTGCTTTAAAATCTTCCTATAGTTATTAACAGATGGGCACAGTTTCAGTTTTGCAGGATGGAAAGAGTTCTAGAGATGGGTGGTAAAGGTTAATAGGCAATATGAATATACTTGATACCATTGACCTGTGCACTTAAAAATAGATCAGATGGTAAATTTCATGTCATGTTTGTTTTTACCACAGTAAAAAAAACTGAAGAAAAATAAAATTCTGACACAAAGTACAATATGGGTGAACCTTGAGGTCATTATAGCCGATGAAATAAATCAGTTACAAATGGACAAATACTGTGTGATTCCACTTATATAAGGCAACTAAAATAGTCAAATGCAGAGACAAAAAGTAGAATGGTGTTTGCCTGGGGAGGAGGGGAGGGGAAGGTCAAGTTACTATTTAATGGGTACAGAGTGTCACTTAGGGTTGATGAAAACGTTCTAGAGGTGATTAATGGTGATGGTGGCAGAACACTTGAATGTACTTGGCGCCATTGAACTGTACACTTAAACTTGGTTCAAGTGATATATTTTATGTTATGTGCAATATATATAGTGCAATTAAATAAATACATACTTTTTATAAATGAAGCTTCTTACTCAGCATGCAGGACCACTCGTGATCCAGCCCCATCCTACCCGCCTCAGGTCCTCAGCCTCACCTAGCACCTTGCTTCCTCATCCGATCTGCTCTTGCCAAGTCTGGAGATTTATGGTCCTGTGGACACAAGGTGCAGTCTCAGGCATCTGAGCCTTTGCACCTGCTTTTCTTCCCTCCCCCTTCCCTGTAACCTCCTGCTACTTTTTTTTTTTAGACTAGGTCTCACTATTTTTGCCCGTGGAACTGCAAGCTCACACTGCGCGGGGTACCACGCACTCAAGCAATCCCCAGCCTCAGCTTCCCAGGTAACTGGGATTACAGGCACGTGCCACCATGCCCAGCTGTATTTTTTTGGAACTAGGTCTCACTACATGCCCCTGGCGGGACTTGAACCATGATCCCTGGTACCCGCCAGCTTCCTAAGCTGCCGCTTACAGGCATGCGCCACCATGCCTGGTCCTCCTGCTACTTTTTTCTTATCTTTTGAGACTCTGTCTTCCTGGACCCCCCCACCCCCACCCCCACAGTCACCTTACTCCATCACAGTGGGTGGGCCCTCTGTTTTCTCCAGGTGAAGCAAGTGAAGATGGAGGAGCATCCCAGGGTACCCAGGTGCAGGCTGGGAAGCAGCTTTCCCTGCTCGGGAAACCTTAGGGATGGGTGAATATAGTCCTGAGCCCAGGGAAGCCACTGTTGGATTTGATGAGAGGAAGGACAGGATTGCGTGTCTTGAGAGAAGGTTGGAGGGTGGGAATGGTGCCAGGGAAACCAGGTCAAAGGCAGTTGTCCCTGTTCCTGCAAGGAGGACATGGTGGGGGGGGTGTATGTATATGGTAGACTTGGTAGCCCTGACAACTGCTGTCTGCTGGGGTGATGTGAAAGGGGGCGGGGGCCACCGGGGCTGACTTGCAGTTCTGGTGTTTAGATTTAGACCTTTAATGATAAGTTCTCTTAGAGGAAAACGAGTGTCCAGTTTTGCCTTTGGGTGTCCACGCAGACATGTCAGGATGGCTTTGTGACAGTCTGTAGCCTGGAACCTGCGAATGGGGTTGAGGTTGGGGTGCAGAGACTATGAAACCCCTGGGGAGCCTCACCTCACCTTGTCATTATCCAATTGTGACCCCATTAGTAGCTCCATTTCCTCAATCAGAGGCCTAGATTTTAACTCTGCTTATAGGTATATGGGCTTCTCCTGGGGATGTGCAGAGTCCCACCTCAGTCCAGGCCAGCCCTCAAAGCAGCACTGTAGCGAACAGGTGTGGTTAAAGGGAAAGAGTTCTCCGAGGGTGCAAAGCATCAAAGAAGGCTTGATCTGGGGGCTTACCTGAACCCAGTCTATGGTAGGCAGCCAGCGGCCCTCAGCTACCCTTAGAAGTCAAGAAGCAGGGAAGGAAGGGGTATTTTTAGAGGGCAGAAGTCTCCCTGCAGCCCCGAAGAAGGGTCGGGGCTTTCAAGAGTATCTGATGTACCTCTTCTTTGAACCCCACATTGGATAAACGAGGGTAAGGGGGTGCTCCAGGGTACCTGGGCCAGGCCCTAACCCGCCATGTCTTCTGCCTGAGTGCCATTCAGCAAATAGTATAGTCAATACCAGTCTCTGTCTAGACAATGGACAATTATAAGGCCTAGGAGGAATGCTCTTAAAAATTGGCAACTGAGAAATTGCTGGAGAGGGCAAATAGATAAAGATTCTTTGAACCAGTTTTTGCTCTGCCAGCCCATCCTGAGCAAAGTGTGGGAGGGGGCTGTGCAGGAGCTCTGGGCTCTGGCCCTGTGTAGGAGTTCTCTTGCCTGAGTGGAGGAAACTAGGTGCCACCCTTTGGGATGCTCTCCAGAGGTTTTGGGATGCTCTCCAGGGGCAGAAAGGAGTTGCATCCGGTGAGGGTGAGGGTGTATCCCCACCTCCACCCTCCATCCCCCATCCTCTCAGATCTGCTCACATGCTGAGTGGTACCAGAAGAGCCTGGGTCACCCTTCCCTGCAAGTGGCAGGAACTCAGGGACAGCTCCTATCCATCCTCCTTGAGGCAGCAAGAGTCTGTGAAGGCTCTTTGCAATGGGAGCTGGGCCTAGTCCTGGCTGTGCCCATCCTGTGTTTTCCACCCCTGAGGTTGATTCTAGCAGTCACCAGGCTTCCAGGTAGAGTTCCCTAACATAGAGGACTGTACATCCTAGAATTCCTTACACCTCCTCCTACCTCTACCCAGGGGGAAAACTTCCCCATCAAGGACTACTATGAAGTTAATGCCAGAAGTTCCTCACCCCTTGGGAACTTCCGTCCTATAGAATGGGATGGAAGCTGAAGTGAGAGTGGGAGATGTGGGTGTGGGTGAGGAGTGAGGCAGATCCCCCAAGGAAGGGAGAGACTGCCTCTTCCACCCCAGGGGACTCCAGTGTTGGGGTCATATCCTCTGGGCCTCGAAGCTGGGTCAGGTTGATGCTGCTAGGTTGGTTGTTTATTTTTGATTTCCTGCTTCTAAAAAGACCCCGGAGAGCTTAACAGGAAAAATCCGGTGTGAATGGACACACGGGAAAAATAAAATACCTTGCATATCTGGAGGAAGCCAAGGGATTAGGTGTTTTCACTTGCCCCAGTTGAGCAGATTACAACATTTGGGACATTGTATTGGGTCTTAAATTTCCTGACAGTTAAGTCTGAAAGGGAGCCACACCAAGTGTTTCCAGGCAACAGAGTATGCCCATTAATCTGCAGAGGCAGTTTTTCTCCCTGGAAGGAAATCATGAGAAGAAACTGATCACGTAGGTCTTATGATAAAGGACTCTGAGGGACACAAGTTGGAGGTGTTGTCCACTGTGGTTTTGCTGTCCCCCATCCTCTTCTTGACTGTGGACCAGGCCAGGGGCCTCACAGTAAGTCATCATGTAGTGGTGGTCAGATTCCACACGGGGCTGGATCTTTAGTGCTGGGGTGGCCTTAAGGACCCAGGCACCTCACACTATTCAGGATCGAAATCACCCGCAAACCTGCCATGTGGCAAGCGTGGTACACACCAAGCCGAACAGACACTGGTCCTCAAGCGCTGGAGCAGGTGCTCCCATAATCCCTCAGATGAGAGAACTGGTCGCTTTAAGGTCAGGGTTACACAGTGGGGAGCACCTGGGACAGCAACTCTTTATCTGTTAGCACCTTCTTTGGCACTACTTTGACAACCAGTATGACTGGGACGCAGCCCTTTTGTTCCTCTTTGTGCTAGTTGGTGGCATCCTTGGCAAACTGGATCTGTCTCCTTTCACTCTAACGCTGCTCTGCCTCCCACCAACATATTTCCCGGGATAATTGCAATGAAGGCAGGAAGAAGAAATCCCTACCCTTCCCTGTCCTCAGGGCCAGTCCCTTGGCTCAGCCCTGTCTGTAGGTTATTAGCTATAACGCTCCCAGCAGTCCTGTGGTGGGTGTGCTGATCACACTCATTCTACCCCGATGGCATGGAGACTTAACAGAGTCTTAAGTTCCAGTTCTGGGAGGTGAAGCCAAAATTACGCCATTTGTTTATGCATTCCCTCAGACACATCCTGAGTACTTCCATATTTGTGTTCCTGCACACACACACACACACACACACACACACACACACGTGCACACACTCTCTCATGTGCATCATTTTATATCCTCATGTCTGAGCTTCCAGAGGAGGTGCTGGCTCTTGTCCTCCACTCTGAGTATTCCTTTCAAACTCATGGATTTGGGGATCCCCTGCTAACCCACACTGCCCACACCACAAGGTGCAGCTATGGATTTCCCAGGACCGGTATCTGGATGTGGGGGCCAAGAGACTATGACATTAGTCCCATTACTCACAGGTGGGAGGATGTGAGAACAGTCGGGCCACTCTTAAATGTCTCTCCACGTCGTCCTCATTAATAACTGTAATGCCAGCATCACTCGCTCTTAAATAGCCTCATTTATCAACAAGCAATTTGCCGTAGCGAGGTGGCAGGGACGCAGATAAGCAGACGGGGCCGAGGTGCTTGCAAGACACCTGCCAAATATCTTCCTCTCTCCTCGTCCATCTCCAGGACAGAGGGAGAACGAGGGTGCCATGGGCAGGAAACACTGTGAGAGGCATATCCCAGGCTGGGAAGAGAGTCTCAGATTCACTTTTTCCCCCCAAACATAGAGGAGTTGAGGAGGGTAGACAGGCGAGGCTGCGTGGTAAGGCCCTGCACTTGGGGTGCTGGGCTTGTGTAGTGCTTGAAGCAGATCCTCTGTCCCGGAGACATGCACCTGTCTGTTTGACAGCTCCTTCAGCTGAGAGCAAGAGGTAAGAGCCCAGCCCTGTCCTATCACCTCTGGGAATGACCTTGGGACTTCAAGCGGTGTCACCAAGGGTGTCATCTGTAAACATCAGCAATGTTGGGCAGCCTTGTCTTGTTTCTGACCTTGAAGGGTCCACGGCTAAGGAATTTCCCATCATATACAATCTCTTAAGTTTGGGGTATATAGATTCCATGGAGAAGCACAGTCCCTGTCTAGTCCTACTTGCTGCAATTTTATTTAAAATAGGTGTTGGTTTGGTTACATGCATCGATAGACTCTTCATCTGTAGGATGGAGACCTCATAGCTATTGTGAGGACTGAATGAATAATTCACACAAAAGTCCTGTAACAATACGGGTGTATTGTTTAGGAATATAACTGGCTGCAAGTTACAGAGAATTGGCCAATGGTGATAGAAACAAATAGGGGCTTGTGCTTTCTATATAAAGGTTGCTGCTTGGTTAACTGATGAATGGCATTACCAGAGACCCTGGGTCTGTCTCTCACCATCCTTCCTGCATTGACCTTTTGTCCTCAGGCCGCTGCATCTGCAAGTACCACCTCTGCCTCTTCATTCCAGGAAGGAGTGAGGGAGGAGCCAAAGGCTTTTTCTTTAAAATGCCTTTGAGAAGTCATTCCTACTTCCTCCCCAGCAGCTCTCCCCTTATGCCTTATTGACCAGCACCAGCCCAGGGAGGTGAGACTGACTGCTCTAGCTCATTTCTCATTCTGAGGCCACAGATGTGCCTTTATCTGTGGTGTGAAGTGTCTTCCACTGGCTACCAGAACACATCAAGGTTATACAGGTGGAGAGAAAGCATGTGGGGTAGCGGGACTGGGGATGAGGGTGGGCATGGTTGCTGGGCAAGAATGTATGGTTGTTAAATTGCTTGGATGGTGAGGACTGGTTTAGAGGCCACTGGTCTTGACCAATCTTTAGGTGACCCTAAATCCTTCTTGCCCCAGGATGCTGGGGTTCCATGATCAACAGGAGTAAACTGGAGGTGTCATCTGGGCTTCTTACACTGGGTACACAGACCCACACAGACACCACAGGCAGATCTGGCTTATCTTTCTGGAATGCTGACTTCATTTGACTATGGGGTGGAGACAGAAAAAATTGTATTAAGTAGACATGAATATATTATGGAATACAATTCAATATTTGTGTAAATTTTCAAGACAAACCCCTTGTATCGTACACTCCTTGGAGATAGGAGTCCTGTTCAGTGTTATGCGAGTGCTCAGTGCTGATTTACTAGGTGAACAAACAAGTGATTTAAGATGTAAACAAATAATATTAAACACAAGAGTTTGAATTGCTTTTTTCTTTGGGATCTGCTTCTTCAGGCTCTGTCTCTAGAGTCTCTGGACATACATTCCCTCTCCTCTGCATCTAGGGATATTTTGGTGTGAAGCACTGAATTAACAGAGCTCATTGGGTGGAGACTCCAGGAGCTCTGAGAGTACAGAGGAAAGGGAGACAAAGAATATAAGAATATTAAGGCAGGCTTCCTGGAGGAGGTGAGCCTTGAGCTGGAAAAAAAATTGCGAAGAGAGGTGGAGAGAAGCATGCATGATAACCCAGAGGAAGGTGGAAAGATGACACTTCTGTCTAGGTCAGCCTAGAGCAGCAGGTGGGAGCAGACGGCTAAAAATAACTACATTTACAGGTAACAGGGTGGCTACCCTATCTACCAAGATTTCCCCAAGTATCGCTCCATAGCATACCTCCAGCAGAGCGGGACATGATTACAATCCACATTTTAGAACTGGGAAATGGAGGCTTAGGGCATGGCCACAGTTGTACAGCAGTAAGGGGGCATTTGCTCTTGAACTTGGCAAACTTCAACTCTTCTACTCTGGGACCACTTCTCTTTGTTTTTGGCATTTTGTGATTTATATGCAAGAGATTTGATCAGGTTACATGGGAATCAGGATGCCGGAGCGGGCAAAGGGAAAAGCAGAACTGCAACCTTGGCCTCACCTGCTCCTCAAGGGAGTCCTGCAGCTGATGGTCCAGATTGAGGCTGGGGGCTCAGGCCTTTGTACCCTCCATCAGTCACTCTCTGGGCACAGACTGTACTTGGAGAGGTCATCATCTTGGATAAGACATACTCGAAGACATACTCCACATACTTGGAGACATACTCCATGCTCACCCACCCCTTCTGCAAAAGCAGTCAGCTTCCCCACCTCCCTAAGGTGTATCTAGGGTGGGTGGTTCCCCTTGCCTGCCATGCTATCCTCTGCATCATCTATAGAACTCCAATTCATCCTCCAAGTCCAAGCCCACAGGCCATTGTCTTTATCTTTAAAACCTGTAGTCAGAGATAGAGCTAATTGTAGAGAGAAGACTACCACTTGTAGAAAAAAGAAAAATAAATATATCTAAAACATATGTAACACATGTGTTTGCTTGTGATATGCATAAACCTATTTCTGGAAAGATACCTAAGAAATTGTAAATAGTTTCTTACACGGTAAGGACTTTTCTTAGTACTTTCTTACAAAGTAAGGACATAAAAAGGGGCTTTTATGCCTCTTGAATTTTGAGTAATATGAATCAAATTAATTATTCCATAAAAGTAAAATAAATAATTACCTAAAGCACAGAAGAGGAAAAGAATAGTCAAATCATTTCATGGCGCAGAGCCTGGCTTCTTGCTTTTCTTCATATGGACCTCTCATCAACTGTAATTAAATAATTCTCAATATGATTACTTACTTGCAGTCAGTCTCCACCTCCACACCATAAACTTGGAAGAGGTTGCCTTGCCCACAACAATGACCTGTTCCTGGGGAACTCCTATGAACACTGTGGGAGATGAGTCTTATCATCACACTGTCTCTTGCTTCTCCTTCACCTCTCTCCTCTCCACACTCCATGCATAAAGGCAGCCTGCTTTCTTTCCATTTTTTGCTTATTAATGCTCTTTATGATCACTTATGCAATCAGCCTAGAGGCCCTTTGCATAATATATCCACCCTGTGCATGAGGTGGGGAGTCATTGCATACATAATGTGCAGGAATCTGCATTCCCTGAGTAACGATCCCTGCCCTGTCTCTACCCAACGATACGGGGTGCCAGCCCCATATCTTAAAGGAGAACCAGGGTCAGGATTTCAAAGAAGTAGGGAAGAGAGGTAGGACCACAGACATGTATTTTACGTGGCTAAGTGAATGCTCTGAAAACAGCAAGCTCAGGCTGCTTAGGGATGGCTTGGGGAGCATTCTCCACTCCCTTCCACCCTAGCAATTGTCTGGTGTGGAGAAGACATAAAATAAGAGAAAGGAAGTAAAGGACCTTCCACACAGAGGACCTTCGGTCAGGCAACCCCCTCTGAGTACAAGAGGCTGTGAACTTGGGTGCCATGCTGAGAAAAAAATATGGGAACCCTCCCCCCCACCCCCTCCAGAAATGAGGGGTGCCTGCCAGCCCTGTGTTTGTCTGCAAAGTCTCTCTCATGCTGCCTGACTGCTTTGACATTGCTTCCCCTGTCATTCGCTCCATCGTCTGTCTGCCCAGCTCACAATAGGCACCAGTGATCTTTGTGCTACGTTTTGTTCCCAACTCACTTATCTGCCCTCTTTGGGTTTCTTTCACATCTGATTGGCTGCCAACTCTTAAACACTGGGGAATGTTGTATCAAAACATGGATTTCCAGGTTTTGTTGATTGGATCTGGTGACAATCAACTGGAATGTTGAAAACTAACCCTGTTTGATGGGATACGTTGTCCAGTTGAACTTCTTTGTTCCTGTCTGTTTGCTGTCTGACCCCCGTAACACTGAGCTATGACTTCCTGGATTTCTGGAGACCCATTAGCCTGAATGTGTCTTTGTCTCACTCATGTTCTTGAAGGAGATTTCTGTTTAATGGAGAATTCTAACTTGGCTTTGACTTTCAGCAGAATGACGATATCTGTTGACTTTGATATCCATTGAGAGATCAACTCCCAATTTAAAATGTTCATTCCTTGAAAGTAGTCTGTATTTCTAAGTAGTCTGTTTTTCTTCTCCAGTTGCTTTCAAGATATTCTTTGATGTTTTGCCCTTTTGCTAACAGTGTAGATAAGTGTTTTTTTTTTTTTTTTAAATCTGGCTTGAATTTATAGATTAGAGTCTTTGATCAATTCTGGAACATTCTCAGCCATTATCTCTTCAAATATTCTTTGCTTCTGGAGTCTCAGATAAATATTGGTTAGAGCTTTTAATTTTATCCTCCATGCTTCTTAGCTTTTCTGCTATATTTTCCATCTTAGGTCATCTGCAATGCATTCTGCATAATTTCTTCAATTTTACCTTTCAGTTCACCAATTCTCCTTCCAAAAATGTCTAATCTTCCAGAAAACCAATGCATTTGAAATTTTAATGCTCATTTTTTGATATCTATAACTCTACTTGATACCTTTCTTAAATCAACCTATTCTTTATTCATTTGAGAAGCCTCTAGTTTGGTTCTTGAGGCATATGTAAACATATTTTATAGCCAATGCCTGATAATTCCAATACCTAATGTACTTGCAGATCAGGTTTTTTCTTCAGATTTTCAGTTGTAGTATTTAGTGTGTGTTTTAAATTTGACTGAGAGTAGTTGGCAGGACCAGGGAAAGATTCTTTGAGATGTGACATCTTTGAGTAGGTTACTCTGGAGAAGATTTACTTTTGGTTTTATTTGTATTTGTTGTTAGGGTTATCGCTTATCTGGGATAAGTTTAAATTAAAATTTTTGCTTAAGGATTTTTAGACACCCAGACTATCTGTATTTGGGCAGCAGGGCCTGTGTGCACCATCTTGGAGTTGTGAATCCTCAAGGACCTTGGTCCCTCTTTACTCAGCACCATTTCAGATGGGCATTTGGGTTTTGTTGTTGTTGTCATTGTTTTTGAAGATTCCTCCTTCATGTGAAGTAGGAATTTATTTCTAACTCATGCTAAAGATGTGGTTTTGGGGTCCTTTCTTTAGTGAACATGGTTTCCAATTAGACTCCCTATGGGGGAGGGATATTGTACTCCCTGAGCCTCTTCTCTTTGAACCCTGGGGACTGTGACAATGAAGATTCAGGTTTTCCTGCTCCAGTCAATGACTCTGAGTCATGAACCTGCCTCTTCGGTTTCTTCTTTGACTTAGGATTTGATCTGAGTATCCCTTATTTTCTTCACTATTCATTTATGCATTTAATAAGTTTAAAGACACTTTATCTGATGTTCTCAGTCTAAAACAGGTGTTTTTTTTTCTTCTTGCTTATGTTATAACTTTTATTTATTTTCACCATCTAGTTTTGCATCTGGCATATACTGAGGCTGTAGGATAGATGCTCTGTGTTAACTGGGTAGCAAATGACTGAGTAGGTATGTGAATAATGGGTGGATTAGTTGATAGTAGGGAGGATCATCATGTTACAGACAAAGAAACTGAGACCAAGTAACTTTCCAACACAGCCGATGATACTGAGCCAGGACTGCTTGAATTAAGACTTACCAAGGACAGTCCAGGGCCTGCTCAAGACAGGCAACCAGGAAATCAATTTTGAATCAACTTGGAAAATGATCTTAGTCATCAGCATTTGTTGAGCACATACTTATGTGCGAGCTACTTCATAAACACTCTATATAAGTGAATTCTACTCTCATGACAAACCTGTGCAACAGATACTATCTCTGTTTTCATTTCTGCAGGTGAGAGAACTGAGGCACAGAGGCAAAGCAACTCATCCAAAATCACCTACCTAGTAAAAGCAGCAGACCTAGAATTTGTACTGGGGCAAATTCAGCTCCAGAGTTTGTATTCTTACCTTCAGGGCTTAGAAGGAGCTGTAACTGATGCCTTGTTCCGCCAGTCAAAGCTCTCCCCCCTTCTTTATAGACAAATAAATACTGTATATATTTCTTCTATACAACAATGTGAAATGATAGCCATAGTCAAGCTAATTATTATATCCATCACCTCATATGATTACCATAAACTTTGTGACTTTGTGGCGGGGGGGGAGGGCTGAGAACATTTAAGACCTCTTACCAAATTCCAAGTGTATAATAAAGTGTTGTTAACTGTAGTCACCATGTTGTCCATAAGATCCCCAGGACCTGTGGTAAGTCCCACTTGATGTCATCGATAGGTTCTTGGATACTGTAATTTTAAGTAAAATGACAGATAAGTTAATCGGATCCCTGAATAGCATTTTTTGTCAACCTGGATTCCTTTTGTTTCATCAAGGTTCTAGGGAAATAATGCTGAATGAAACATTGAGGACCTACTGTGTTCACTTTGCAAACTGAGACCTTTGCCTGTTGACCAACAGCTACCAACCAAGATTTTTGGTGCCATAGGAACCCAGGTAGTGAAGGAGTCCCAAATGAATGGGTTAGGAATAGGATCTTGAAGCTACTGGGCCCTTGGATATGTGACCCCAACTGAGTTAAGAGTGGTTGATAGAGGTCTTCCCTGAGGGTTCCCCCTAGGCTGCCTTGTAACTAGGTGGGGGGAAAGCTTTGGTTACTCTTTCTGGCAGCCCCGTAAGTTCCCTCACCTTATTAAAGTGTCCCTTTAGACAAGACCATGTGGGATTGATTCTCTGCCATTTTTGTACACTATGAGGCTCCAAGGGGGAGGGAAACTGGGCCTTTGGAGAGGAGCCCAGCCCCTGCCTGACTGCAAAACGCTCATGGGAGCCAAAGCTTCCTTTGGCTTTCCTTTGGCCAAAGCTTTCCTTGTGGTCCAGCCTGGACCTCTGAGAGAATGCTGTGGTGGGGTCAGGCACTCATCCTCTGTGACCTGCCTGTGGATCACCTGGGCATCAGTAATTCTAGCTCCTCCTCCCCTCTGTGGTAGTCTATCAACCCTACTAACTCAGCAGCTCTCTGCCCATGATACACCCTGGGAAGCACCTTGAGAGAACCTTGAGGTCCCCAGTCAAGCAGATGGCTTTGCACAATCTTGGACATATAGCTGAAGTCCCACAAAATATCATACTTCAAACTTGACCTTAGCCTCACACTCCTTTACCAGGTAAGGGCTTTTGTTGAACCCCAGTGGTGGTGGTTGATTTCACCCAGTTGCTCTGAATAGGAGTTGACTTTTTGTTTCTTGTAACTAGGGTCGCTGTCTATGACCTTTATTTCTGATGCAGCTGGAAATACCACATTTTATTCTTTGTAGTTGTATCGATATATTCAGTATAGTTTGTGGGAGAAAGAGGGTAAAACAAAGTTGATCAGCAATAGGAAAGCATGTTTTGTAAGAGATAAGATTTTCAAAAACAGCAACACTTAATTGTGACAAAAGAGAGCAGGATTTCAATCCTGGTTCTGTTGCTCTATGGGACTCACTACCAGCTCAGACCACAGGGTCCCTGTAGATAACTGGAGGGCTCTTCATGGTGCTAAGGGACATCTAGCTCTCATTCTGTGATGCCCACTGGAATCTGGTAGTCTGGATGCTCCACTGGGGCATGGGCAGGTCCTGGCTACAGCAGCTCCTGGAGGTTACACACAGGGTTACTTTGCCCTGCTGTGCTGTGCAGCCCAGCTCCTGCATGCTACATGTCAGCACTTGGTGAGGTGAGCTGGAATGATAGCCAGGGTTTCTTGCATTTACCTCGTGGTGGGTGAGAGGTTGTTGCTGGCAGCCTGTCATGCCCTTTGACCTGCCATTTCTACAACCCAGAGACTGAGAGTTTCAGCTCTGTCCACAGGAGACTGCTGGGTTGGGGAAAAATCTTGATTCCATTGGAAAGAGAACTCCAAAGGTTTGCCCTAAACTTTATTAAAAAATATATTCAATGAGAGAATATTCCTCCAATTAGACAGGCCCCAAGCAGGATGGGCATCAGGAAAATTGTCTGACTCTTGCTCTTTTCTCTCTGTTTTTCAAGCAAAAACAGCAAGACACCCCTTGGGAAATGCTTGGTAGAGTCTGGGAACGAACTCACGTTAGCCTGACAGGAATCACACTTCTGCAAACTCTTGTGTTTACACAGTGATTCATCATTTGTGCACTCACTCATCTCTCACTCACTGATTTGTCTAATAAAAGACACTACTGAGGTTCTGTCCTGTGCCAGAAATAGGGTTACAGTCTAACCATGGGGGTTCAGAGTCAAGGGGGAAATTTGGGTCAGGAGATCAGCAATGATTAGGACACCATGTATCAAGTGCTTTGTGTGGGCCTGCTGTGGAGAAGTAGAAGCCTACTTGAGATGTCTGGGATTTATGAAGTGCTTCCCCTTATGTCATTTGTCTTGACCCTTGCCACAGCCTCGTGAGTCAGAAACAGTACGAGTGAGGTGGCAAGATCTGCCTTTAGACAGATGAAGCTGGGAGTCATACCTGTTATTTTGACTCCAATTCCAGGAACCTACATTGGACAGATCTGAATTCATCACTCAGCTGGATTTATCATTTCTTCAGCCCACTACATGGGGGTGTGGCAGTGCAAGACCTGGAATCAATGGCTAGGAAAGTACTAAGTGTTGGGTATCACACAGGTATTTATAGTTATCATAATTATTATCTCGTCTGTTTAGTATTTGGCCTGAGTGGAAAGCAGCTCACTTCCACCCAGCTAGAGAATCCCAGGTTTCTTTTTCCTGATGTATGATCTAGCAGAGAGATGGGCTGAATCATCTAGGGGAGGATCTTGGACTCCGCACTCATGAATTCTCTTCCATGGCAGAGTTTCTGGTATGTTCCCTAAATGTAAACAGCTTAGTCTTTGTTCTTTCACTTCTGTGCTCATTTTCTCATTTGTCCTTTCATACACCCACCACCCATCCATCCATCCACCCATCCACACACCCATCCATTCATCCACCCACCCATTCATCCATTCATCCATCCACCTGTTCAGCCATCCTTCCATTCATCCATCCCTTCCTTCATCCATTCACACTTGCACAGCCCAACTGGCCACATGTCATCCACACACTCAACTACACATTCATTTATCTATCTATCCATCCATCTATCAATCCATCCATCCATCCCCCCAAAAGATACACTTGAAGTGAAAACATCCAGGAAAGTTCCTGGCCCAGTCTTTTCCCAATGATTATTTCCTGAACCACTTGTATATTATATTGAGATGCTCTAGAAAGAGTTTCTTAGCCAAATAAATTTGGGGAAAGCTTATATCTTCTTTACTACCATGTAGAGCTTCACAATACACATTAATATAATAAAAACTCCAAGTGGTCCTGAAGGAAAGAAATCTGTTTAAGTTTTTAAAAAATACAGTGTTCCTGAGACCTTTTGAGCAAGGAGTGCTTTTTCATGGAGTGCCCGTTAGCCTCCCAAGGAATTAATGATTCGTGAAATACATTTTGGGAAGCATTCCTTTAAGCGCAAAATCTTTTTTTAATTATAATGACTTGCATGGAATATTCATAAGATCTATTATATATGTACCTGCCTTCTTCTATAGGGATGAATCATTCAGCACTTTCTTGGCACATCACTGAACACATCACTATGAATACCTCTCTACGATAATGCATTGTCATTGATGGACCTAGTGAAAGGACTCAGATTAGTTTAGTTCTCACTTTTCAGAGGGTTGTGAACTTTCCCTTTTGTGGACTATTGTTTATTGCTGCATATTATCACTCATGGACCTGCTCAGGCTATCTATGAATTGAATAAAGAAAAAAGAAAAACAGACCAAAAAACCCAAAGTCAATCTAATCATAGTGGAATGTAAATTTAGAGTAAACAGACTGTGTGTAAGGCTTGGCTGTATCCCTCCTTTTCATAATGGGCTTGAAATTTCGGGCATTTATTTTGCACCATGACATTTAGCTGCGCAGAAGTCTTTGGGGCTAATTTCTTGCCTTTCATGTATGTTCTGAACAACCAAGTATGTGGGATGACTCTTAGTAGATGGAGTATTACTAAGCCCCCAAAACTGGGGAGGCCACTTTGTGAGTCACTGGGGGCTGGTGCTGATTAAGAACATTATGTTCAAGGTCAATGGTCCTGGATTTGGGTCCTGGCACTCCCTCTGCCTGGCTGTGCGATCTTGGGTAAGTTACTAAACCTCTCTGAGACTCAGTCTCCTCATTTGTATGTAGGACTACCTTTATCATGGATTTGTAGTAAATATTGAATGAGAGTGTGCATGTGAAGTACTTAACAGAGTGCCTATCCTAAGTAGATGCTCAATGAATGATAACTAGAGGCATGGCTGGGACTAGGGCCAGGTGACTGAGGAGCTCAGGCCACAGAAGTTTACCGGAAGCTCTGAGACTTGTGCAAGTGTAAGGTCAGCCCCTGAGAGTAAGTACCACCTTAGGTTTTGTGTCCTGGGTGCCTGTCTTGTCTCATGCCCTGCCTAGTGGAATTTTTGTCACCCCTCAATTGATCTCAGAGACTGAGGACCTGGAAGGCCTCAGATTAGATGAGAGACCCATACTGTTTCAAGAACCCACCGACCATCTATTACTGCCTCCCCACTTGAGGTGGCAAGTGGACCCACTGAGGTGGCTCCTGCCCTTGGAGGGCCCAATGACAAAATGATCTACCTGGGGAGAGAAGGGGCCAGGGGCTTTGGGAGGGGGGTGGAAACCAAGTGGGAAGGCTAAAGGGACTTGCTTACATGGGGCTCCTCCAAAAACAGGGACCACAGTGAAGGTCCTTCCTCTAAACCTGAATCTAAGTCAGGAGGGCTCCTGCCAACTAAGCTGGACCCCCACTTCCCTGTCAAAACTTTTAAAAACACAAACAGTGGCAAGAGCGGTATTTGCATAAATCTCATTAGAAAAAGTGCAAGTTTCATAAATCTTGTGATAAATTAGTGCGATATCATTCTCAACGTGATGTATTAATTTTAGGGCAAAATGAATGGTGCTGTGATCATTGTGGGTAATTATGAGTCTCCTCAAAGAGGAAGTGATTTCTGGAGGGACTTTTCTAGCCTCCTTCCCACTGGGAGGGTAGAAGGGTGGGAGGGAGCTCGGGTGAGAGAAGAAGGTCTTTCTCACCTGCTTTTCTACTTGCACCTTGCGTAGTCTCTTAGATTCCTGCTGTTGAGAAGAGGAAGGAGGTGCCCTCTCGGGTTCAGGTCCTGGCTGAGAGATGGATGCTGTGGGCACAACAGGGGTGGGCCCTGCTGCAACAGGTCTGAAGTCAGACCTACAGGTGTGGGCCGTGGACGCTCTCGCCCTGTGGTTCTCAGGACGTGGCCCAAGGCCAGCAGCAATAGCCTCTCCTGGGCGCATGAGAAACCCTGTGAGGAGCCCATCTAAGTGTTACAGGAGAGACTTTCTGGCAATTCTGATGAGGATTCACGTTTGAGAATCACTATTCGAACTCAGTGGTTCTCAACTTGGCAACATGTTGGACTCACTTGGGGAATTATAAGAAAATACTGATGTCTGTGTCCTGCACTGGAGCAATTAATTAAAACAGAATCTTTAGCAGATAGGCCTGGGCATCCTTATTTTTAGAAGCTCCCCGGGTGGTGCTAATATGAAATCAGGTCGCGATTCGCTGCTTCAGAGCCATGAATTCACTTCTCTTTTCACATTGGGATTTGAAGACTTTCGAACACAGAAGGGTAACAGCAAGTTTTTCCCTTTTTCTGTCCCACTGTGGAGTTGACCTCAGTGGATGTGTCTAAGTGCATCCCACTGTACTTAGTGATCCACACTTTGAGGGTGATCCCAAGGATGGAACCTCGGGATCCACTAGATCTTGGTTATCAAACTTGGCTGCCCATAGGAATCAACTGTTTAGGGTTTTCTTTTTGATCCTGATGCTTTAGTCCTTCCTCAGAGACTCTGATGTACCTGGTTTAGAGAACCAAATGGGAAAATGGGGGTATCTGAAGCTGCAAAAATGCCACATGTGATTCTTACGTGCCTCTAAGTCTGAGATCCATGGGAGTAAGCTGTTCCCTTGTTTTCAGGAAGCTGGGAGGAGGGGCACCTGGGAGATGGCAGTCTGTTGGCAGAACTTGGCTCTGACCTTCCAAGGTTCACTTGGGCGGCTGTGGTGAGGAGTGCCATTTAGTGGGGCATTGTACAAAGCAAGGGGGTTGTGAGTGGTGACAGGCTGTGCAAGCACAGGGCAAGAGGGTCCCTCAGAGCAGGAAGGAGTCAGCATGTGCCTGCAAGTGTTTGGATAATCTCTCCATGAGCCTTTAAGGGGCCTGTAGTGCTCTGTTTATTTTAATGATAATGTCAAGTTCAATTTGCCATCATTTTTCTGCATTTCCTTTTGTAAAGTTAATTGAACAGTTCAATGAATTGAAAAGTTTCAGGAAAAGGGAAAAAAAATACCCACCCCACTATTATCACTATTATTAAATCTGGTAACTACCGCCTGGTTCTCCCAGCCCCTGTGACAGGACATCAGCCCTCTGGGCCTGGGAGCTGCAGCAAGGATGCAGGAAGGTCACACACTGCATTCAGAGCCCCTTTATCCATGGACATTTCATGCTTAGGCTGCTACTTATGAGCAGAAAAGAATATCCAGTCTAGCCTGGACCTGGGCTGTCAGGCCTGACGGGCTAGATTCATTCCCCAAACGTCTCAACCCAATTGTGAAGCCTCATAGCCAGGGACCGGGCGCCCCTCTCCCCTCCTCAGTGTCTTGTCTGCAGCATGTGGCAGACATAATCACAGTCTCTTGCAACTACTTTCAGCAACTGGGACCCATCATCATGCAGTATAGTAGAAAGAATGTTGGGGAGCCCAGTGTCATTCTAAGTCTCAGCTCTGCCATCTGTAGCTGTTAACTGGGTGGTGGTAAGTGAGTTACCGAACCCCTAGCCCCAATTTCTCCTTTGTAAAATGAGGTGTTTGGCCTCATCAACAATGCAAGTGTGACACATGTTAGCATGCCCCCTCCTCACGTCAGGTGTCCCTAAAGAACCACACAGTGTTCTTTCCTACAGAATTCCATCTTGGCCCTGAAGTCCTCTGAGACCATGACACAGACATGGACTTGGGCATATGAACCCGAACCCATTTCCCAAACTTGGATTCAATTCTCTCCAAAGCCTCTGTGCTCTGACCATTGACATGTCAGTGGATAGGAAGCTCAGAGAGGTGAATGACCTGCCCACGGTCACAGGAAGTCGTGGCTGAATGCCAGCCATGTTAGTTCTGGACTATCTGCTTCTCTCTATCCTAGTAAAGGGATTTTACTGAGGCTACTGTCCTCTCAAAGCTTCTTCCCTATTCGTTGACCCTGTGTCTTAGTGCTGCCCTGGACCTGGAGGTCACAGTCTGCAAACCAAAGTGGCAGGTAGGAGCACATTCTCCCCATGTCTGGGCTGTGCCCTGACCCCAGGTGCTAGCTGCGTCCAAGTCAGCAACTGCAGGCAAGTGACTCAACCTCTTGGTGACTTACTAGGTCTCATAGGTTAGGTAGAACGCATCCGTGTCTGTTACCGATCTGGCAGCCCTTGGCAATGATGACTCTTACTTGCTATGGTCTGCCAAAAGCTGGACAGCTCTAGGTTTCTGAGACTCAGGGCCAGCTCCTTCAAACACTGGTGTTTAATGCCTGATCTTTCCTCTTGTGCTTTATTAATTTAAAACAACAGCAGCAGCAACATGCAGCTCTCACTCTTCCCCATCACCGAAGCAGCCGCCTTCCTTACATCCCATTCTGTGTCCTGCCTGTCTCCACCCTCTTTGTCAATTAGCTCATCCCATTGACTACAGACACCTGTATGCCTGGGTGAACCAGCTGCCCTTCTCTGTCTCTCAGTGGGAAGTTGCTCTCTTATTGTCAGATGATAAGTGGACTGTGAAAAGACAGGATGATGGAGGGGGCTCCACCTTTCCTACCTCAAGGGTGCTCACCTTCAGTCAGCCCAGGAACCCAGGGGCCCAAAGGAACCTAAAACATGGGTAGGGTCTGTGGGTCTCCCTGTGGGTTTAGGAGAGGCAGTGTTTGCTGTTCAGATTAGGACTTAAATAAAACACTTTGTGATCAAAGCTATGAGGGAGGAAACATAAATTCTTTTTTTTTACCACCACCCCCACGCTCCCTCCCACCTGGAACATACATTTTAAATCAGGCAAACTTGGTTCAAATCCTTGCTCTGCCCACTTCAAGCTGTGTGACTTTGGGTGCACCCTTCACTCCTCTAAGCAACTGGGTTTGTTTGTTGTTGTTTTTTTCAAGTCTCTAATGGGGATATAGTGAATCTCTCAATGACCCTACCTGGAGAAATAGATGAAGGAACGAATTAATGGAAACCATTGAGCCAGTGCCTGGCAAACAGTATGTGCTTAGGGAATGCTAATTTCCTTTCCCCAACTGTCCTGTCATCTACTTTGAGTAGACTCTGTTGTAGGAGAGACAGGATGTGATGATGGCCTGGAATAGAGACAGTTCTCTGTTATCCAGGGCAAGGGTGTTCTGATAAGCATAAGAAAGTTAGTCAGACAGGCCAGGCTTGGGCCACCTGACTTTCAAGAGAGAAGGGGGCCTGGCAACAGAAACAACAATAACAACACAATTGACTTTCCTAAGGTCGAACCAAGTCCAGAAGGGGTTGGGGAAATGATTAGAGGGACCTAGCCTGATTGAAGGCAGGAGGAGAGGGGGGGGTCTAAGACAAATGAGATTATCCTTGGAATCAAGGCACTTAACTGGTCTGTTTGATCCCAGAGGATAGACAAATGAGATTGCAGTCTTCAAGGCCAGCCCAGGCACTGGGGGGGGGGGGGTTCATCCCAGGGGGATGGAGGAAGGCAGGAGCCCCTGACTCTAGCAGAGACCAAGGCCAGAGCAGCTAGGCCCCTCTAGAAGGAGGTTTCCCTCCTGATTGAGTTGAGGGTTGTGTTGTAGACCCTATAGGAGAGAGGAGCGATTCTTTTCAGAAAGACCTGTCTAACCCCACACTCTCTTGGGGATCTGCCATTTGCAGCTCCATCGCTCACCTAGTCCCCAATACACAGCCCTATCCCAAGCAGCTGTCTCCCAGCCAGAAAACAGGACTCCTGTTTTCCACTCTGCAAAATGAGAAGGGAATCAGTCTTTTGGTTCTCACTTCAGCCATAAGTAGTACTTTGCTTCTGAGGTCACATATAGACTGACTCTGATTCACTTTCTCCAAAATACTCTGTCTTGTAGGAATAGACTTTGGTCCTACATCCTTGGGCCCTGAATGAGAAGGGATAGTATGGTTGATCTGAGATCCTTTTAGCCTACAGATTGCAGACTATTTGCTTCTTTGCGACTTTCATGATTGATGGCTGTAGCTACATGAAATCTGGTGTTGTGAAGGATTCTGAAGTTGAATATAGTTTCAACAGAAAGGGGAATTGTGATTGATTAGTAATGTCTGCAGGGGCAAGGGCTGGAACTGGATAGCTCCTCAGCCTAAGAGAGGGGCAATAGTTAATCATAGAGGGGTGGGGAAGATTTACCCTACCAATATGTATCTGCTGTGTGTGGAGAGAGAACTCCCTGTTAGAGGTGGTGCATAAGGAGTGCATTTAAGGATGAATAGGACTTGGGAGGCAATGAGAGGAGAAAGGCTCTCAGACTGAAGGAACACAACTGCACAGGTATAGAAACATGCAAGGCTGTGGTATGCTTGATGGATAACAGCAGCTTGGTGGGCTGAGCCTAGGGTTGCAGTGAGAGTAGGATGTGCCAGGGAGGTTGATGACAGGAAACTCAATTTTCATTCTTTGGGAACTATAAGAGGTATCTGGGTGGTGCATGACACAATTAAAGGTGTTAAAGGGGTGCCTTCTGAAGACACTGTTGCAAGGAGGCAGTGGGTGTGTTCTTCTTACCAATTTATTCATCCTGCATTACTCTCTCTGTATTTTGGAAAAAGCATAGCTTTCATTCTTCCCCCATCCAGAAAAAAGGAAGAGTTTTGCAGTCTGCCACTGCCCTGCCTGTTTCTGGCCCACCCCCTCTTCTACCAGGTAGACTCACAGCTCTCCAGGAACTCATGATGCACCAATCCCAACTCTCACCACTCAGCACAAATAACAACAATAATAGTAATAATAACAGTCATCTCAGCGATCAGCATGGGCCCAGCGGGGTTTCAGGGGAAGCTGTGATTGTCCACTCCTTGCCTGGAAGACAGATGTGGCCTACTGCTGAGGGGCTGAGGCCACTGTGGAGATGTGTAGCCAACACCTCCCAGAGGTATTTATAGCCTGCTGGAGTGGATCCTTACCCCAACCAGGGCCCCTGAACTCCAGGTTTGAGTTCCCTGAGATGGGAGCTAGTGTAGGGTAGTCAGCAACCGAAAGGGGCACCTAGGTCCGGGAGGGAGGCAGGGCCCTAGGATGGGTACAGCACCTCAGACTAGAGTACATAGCCTCACAATGGGGCGCATTGTTGCAGGAGGGGTGCAGGGCCAGTTCCTAAGGCACTGGACCCTGCCCAAGGCCCAGTCATGATTCTGCCTGCACCTGAAGCCAAGTGCTACTGGTTTAGGCATTTGTAGGTCTTGATTAGCATGCTTTTTCCTGTCCATTAGTGTACATAATTAAGACTCAACTTGCTGTACTCGCTCCTCTCGTTGCGGCTCAGAGATCTTCATGACTTTGGGGGGCTATTTTCTCCTAACATATCTAGGCAATTGGCAGGATTCGTTTATCTATCCAATGACTCCATTGAGTGCCTCCAGGATGCCAGCCCTGTGTTAGAATTGTGGAAACAACAGGGCTCATGACAGGCTGAGCTGCTGCTCTCCCCGGTTGTGTTTGTGGAGCTGGTAAGGGCCAGCAGGCAGCAGGTCAAGGTCAAGTGAATAAAAATCGTTTCAGAAGGGGGAAGACTGTGAAGGTAGTAACTCAAAGTGTGAGGAAGCAGAGAGATGGGGCGTTCTCTAGTTAGTCTCTATCCATGTTAGTGGGCAGACTGAGGGGCACCCTGGAATCCCTAAATTTGCATGTTCTAAATGGTTCTGACATTGGTCACATAAAAACAAAGCATACTTTTAGCGTGTAAGATCTTTAATAGAATGATTGTGCATAGAGAAGAAGAGAAAAGGTAGTTTCCCAATGAAACACCCAAAGTTACCCATCCCCTCATGGGTAAATGCCCAGCCATACAGGGTTGACTCAGACCAAGGCTGCTGAGTCCCAAAAACTTGCCACAGTTATAAGGTACCTTTTGTGAGGGAATCATATGTAGGAGGCAAAAGGGGCCAGGCAAGTCTGTGGCAAAAGGAACAAGATTGAAGTACAAATCAAGTAAAGACACCGTTGTCAGCCTCCCCACATGTCTCTCATCCACATTTGTCTACATATCTCAACTCCACATGTCTCCTTCATGCCCCCAGGTCCCGGGTGTAAGTCTGAGGCTGAGAAGCAGGTGGACCCTTCTTCTCCACTTACCTTTGCTCTATGAGTCTCCCCTCCTGTCTCCTCCAAATTTTCAATCACTTCACTTGGCCACTCGCTCTGCTCCTCATTAGGTAGGGCAGGGAACCTTCCTGTTTTATGGAGAGTTGGAGGGAAGACCATATCCTTGTGTTTGGGGAAGGCCTCACTGAGTAGCTAGCTGCTGTCCTGAGAGGTGAGTGACACAAACAACAAGTAGTGACCTTGCCTTGAACACACCTAGCAGAAGGTCAACAGGCAAAGGCCCTGAGGCAGCGGCAGTAGGTTCAGGAACAGAAAGAAGCCCTGGGCCAGAGGCTTGTAAGCCCTGGAAGCCCATGTGGGAGGGGTTGTCTTGGGCCAGATTACATGATCTGATTTGTTTGAGGCTCTGAATTTTCAATTGTGGTAAAATACACATAACATAAAATGTACTGCCTTTGCCATCTTTAAGTTTACAGTTCAGTAGTGCTGAGTATACTCACACTGTTGTACAGCCAATCTCCACAACTCTTTTCATCTTGTAAAACTGAAACTTGAGAGCCACCAAACAACTCTTCCTCCCTCTCCTCCAACCCTGGCAATCACCTTTCTACGTTGTGTGTCTATGAATTTGACTCCTCCCAATACCTCATGTAAGTGCCATCATACAGTAGTTATTTTTTTCTGCTGGTGTTTTCTATTTTGCACCATGTTTCAAGATTCATCTGGGTGGTAGCTTGTATTGGAATTCCCTTCCTTTTTAAGACTGAATAATATTCCATTATACATACCGTCATGTGTTACTTTACAACTGGGATATGGGCACATAAGGAGAAATGTGATGGTAGACAACTGTGTGGTTGTTTGAACCTCATAGAATGTCTTTACCAAGCTGAGCCTAGATAGTGCTGCCTACTACACACCTAGGCTCTATGAAGGCCGCCAGCCCTGCAGAAGTTCTGACAGAAATGTCATTATGTAGCTCATAACTATATATGCCACATGTCATTCATTCTTGTATTGATAGACACTTGAGTCTCTTCCATTTTTGACTGTTGTGTATCATACCCTATGAAAATAAGTGCACAATGATCCATGTTTTTTAAAAGTTCCTCTTTCTACCTCCAAGCTGAGCCTGGGCCTGAGTCTGGTTTAAGTTGGCACAGGGAGGGGTGGGAGCAACCTTCTGGGTTACCTACCCTTCCTATGAGGGTAGGGGAGACCAAGAGAGGAGAGTCTTTCAGCAGTGCTGATTGAGCCAAGAGTTCTAAGACGGAGCCTTTAAATTATCCTGGGACTGGAGGAGCTTTTCTCTGCATTTAAATGTGAGCCATAAACCAGGCTGACTTACAGGCGGTACTCACTGGTCCAGTTGTTTATGGCCAGCATCCTTTCTGATTGGTTGATGCCTGTGCTGTGACCACTGTTAAACATTTGAATATCACCCTGCTATAAAGCAGGCTCAGACATCCACATCCAGACTTGGCTCTCTGTCAAAGTCTCTTGCAGGGAGAAAGGGGCCCACAGTTTAAAAGTTCACACCCTTGGCTCCCCCATCCTACCCCTGCCCACCAAGTCAGTAGCTTCTTGAAATCAGTTGTAACAAGCTCCCTGGCAATTCTGATGCCACAATCTTAGGAGGTATCTTTTTCAGGGTCCCTCAGAAATAGACTTTGTGATGAGGATTCAAACATAGTTTATTGGAGAGAATTCCAGGAAACACAAGTGGAGACGTGAGTATGTGAGACAGGGAAGGGAAGGAAGCCATAAAGACGCATTGTCAACCAAGCTACCGGTGTGGACATTTGAAGATGAATCCTTTGGGAAAATCCAAGAGTGAGTATAGGACATGGCTTCCTTGTTAACCCCTCTGACCAACCAGAGAGCTGGTATTTATCTACCAACTCTTTATCCACCATCTTCTATGGGTCATTCTTTATGTAATAATACCAACGGTCTTAGTTCCCTGGCATTTCTGGCCTGTCTGGTATATAGATGGAACTGTCACTGATGGTCAGAACCCCTCAGGCAAAGGGTCATAAAGGCTGGCAGTAGGAGATCAGGCTGATATATGTGACAGTGGCACATGCTAAGGCAGAATGGGCAGGGTACCAACAGCTATGGAGGATGACCCATTCCCATCTTTCCAGCATACATGGGTCACCCAGCTCTGAGAATTGTTGAGTATTCTCCCATAACTTTTTGAAAAGACCTCCAGGACAGATCTCATCCACTGCTGGGGAGAACATAATGGCAGAGAACAATTTAGAGGTTCATGGTAAGTTAAACATAGAATTGCTATAGGACTCAGCAATGCCATTTCTAGGTATAACTTTACAAAGAAATGAAAGCAGGTGTTCAAACAAAAACTTGTCCACAAATGTTTATAGCAGCTCTAGTCAGAGTAGCCAACAAGTAAAAGCAACCCACTAGTCCATCAACTGATGAATGGAAAAAAAACTATGATATCTCCATACAGTGGACTGTTAGTCATGGAAAGGAATTAAGTACTAATGCATGTTACAACATGGATGAACTTGAAAACATTATACTGAGTGAAAGAAGCCAGATTCAGAGACCCATGTGACATATGATTTTATTTATATGAAATACTGAGAGCAGGCAAATTCTTAGATACTGACAGCAGACTGGCAATTGCCGGGGGGGGGGGGATAAGGAGTGACTTCTTAATGGATATGAGTTCCCTTGGGGGGATGATAAAAATGTTCTGGAAAAAGCAGCAATGGTTGCAGTACGTTGCAAATGGACCTAGTACCACTGAATTATGCACCTCAAGTAGTTAAAATATATATTTCTCCTTATGTGTATTTTACCACAATTTAAAAATATAGAACTCCAGGTATTCTCTGAGTATAGTCCAGGTGTACTAAGATGCAGCATATGCTCTCTCAGGTGGGAAACAAACTGAGGTTGTGGCATGTGCACCCTGAGGTCAGGTAGACTGGGATGGTTCTTCTGAGACAGTGCTACCAGGGGCATTGAACTGGAGTTGTGCCCCACAAACTGGCCTCAACTCTCTAAGAATGGTGCGCACAGAAGTTGTTGGAAGCCTCCCTAGTGCAGAAAGGAGCTCTGCGTCCTGGAGAAGCCAAAGCTAGGCCCACTTCGGTGGACTGGCAGAACAGCGATGGGCGGGGGAGTATGTGCCCAGCTGGAAAATTGCGGGCGCCTTGTCTTAAATATAATATTAAATCGGCACCTTTAATTAGTACACTTAGAAAAGGTCACTAGCAATTACCTGGGACACAAAGAAGGCGTGAACAGGCGAGAGCCTGTGAGGAAACCGAAAAGGACCATTTTGAGCAGCACATAATTGAGGGGAAAATGGATAAAAGTCTAGGAAATTACAGGGTGGGTGACAGCAGCTGATGGCACCATCTCTGTACTGCCCCCCTTCTTGGGAGGGCATAAGCATTGGGACTGAGAGCCACTAGGATACCAGACCAAGTTGTGTGACCTTGGCTAGAGAACCCCTGTGGACTTCCCAGAATCCCACTGGCCAGCCAGAAGCTTGACCCTCTCTCCTCTCCCTGGGTGGGCCCTAAGGAGGCTAGAGGTGGGACGTTCAGTCCAGGACTGACCATGGACTCAGTGCTGTGCTGTGAGAAAGCAGGACCCCCATGGGCTACAACTCCTTCATGTGGAGTTTTCTCCAAGGCCTTGGGAAGTTGTGTTGTGTTCCTTTGCTAATAAAAGGATCCCTGAGGATGACAGAAAGGAAATACATATTCCTAAATGTCAGGGGAGGCTGAAATTTTTGTACAGCTTTAGGTTGTAGCTTAAAAAATAATGTTGCAATGTGCTCATAATATACTTGCATTTGTTTTAGTGTAAAATAACTGCTAGTTACTGAGCAACACAGCTGCTTTGGGAAGATGCTCTGGCTTTATCCCTGACTTCACATGCCTTCTCTACCATCTGGAAAGAATCTGCTGAATCAAAGTCTGGGAGACTGGAAACTTGGGTCAAGTCATGAGTGTCCTCACTACGATACTTTGGGCAAATTTCTAAATGCATTCAGTTTCTCTGTCCATTAAATGGGAAGGGGGTCTCTCTAGAAGGTCACTGCTTCATGATTTCCCTCCTCCCACTTCTCGCCTCCTCCTATGAGTGGATGCTACCTTGGTCTACCCAGCGTGGAGAGGCTAATTTCCTGTCTGAGCCACAACTTCTTAAGCTATCGACTGGGCAGAATAATGACTACCAGGCAGAGTTGCAGGGAGGCTATAATGAGGGAACCCACTGAATGGGCCTAGCACTGTGCCTGGCCTGTCACACAAGTCCAGTAACTGCCCAGTGGGTTCCTTTCCAACGATGGGTTCCATTAGAGTTTTATGTGATCATGTTCCTGGAAAGTCCCACATCTTGAGTGGGAATGAAGTGTTGAGATGCTAGATTGTGGAAACAAATGTGTGTTCTGGGCACAGCATGTCTGGGATTTGAATTCCAGCTCTGCCATTTGCTAACAGTGTGGCTGAGTTATGTTAATCGCTCTTTGCTGCCTTATCTGTTAAGTGGGGAAAATAATGGTAAGGATTGAATTAGTACAGGAAAATCCCTTAATCCAGTGTCTGGACTGTGGTTTATACAAAGAAACATTAGCTATCATTGTCATATTAGAAATGCCTTTTTTTAAGGTTCATTCAGCAAAGGTCATTAGTATTCTTTTCTAGCTAACACCCCAGAGTTTGTATCCTTCCTTACCATGCTTATCGCAACATTTCTGAAAATAGGAGTCTGTATTTGAGGAACAAAGAGTGCCTGCCCCATTTTATAGGGTAAATTGAGACCTTGAAAGAAGTACTTTCCGCAAGGCTATGTTTCTAATCTAACCTCTCCTTTGAGAATCAGATGGACTCTAGACCTTCTCTGATGAAAATGGCACACTACATACTCACAACATTATTGCACAGATTCTGGAATTTCAGGGCTCCCTGAAGGTAAGAGGGCAACTGACCCCTTGCTCAGCACATATTCTGGACACTATCTCTGTCCTACAGAAACCCAGGTGGTTTAAAGTATCCTGGAGGTGGCGGAGTTCTGTGAACACCAGGAGAAGATGCTTTATTCTAGGACTTCTTACACCAGCTATAGGCCAGGTATCCTGATGCCCAGGGTTAGTTCTAGGTAGGCATTTGTTTCTTGGCAAAGAGTGACACTATGATCCCCTTCTTGGGAACAGAAACGAGACCTGTCACCCAATGTAAGGCTGGAGTTCCTAGAGGACATCTCCTGACCTCTATGTACCCCAGTTCTTTCCACGGGGCCAGCACCTAGTCATTGTGGAAAAAAATGCCAGGTTTTGCAAAATTTTCTGAATTAGAAAGAGTGCTTTCATCTGCTAAAAATCAGAAATCCAACTCAACTGACTTGGGGTGGCAGGGAGGATTTATTTGCTCACTTAACTGAGAAGTCCAAAAGATGGAACTAATACCAAGCATAGCTGGTTACAGACCCTCAAGCCAACAGGAATCTCTCTCCATGCACCATTTGGCTCCCTTTCCCTCCTTGGTGGCCTCGTTCTCAGGCAAGCTCTTCCTCTGTGGTGCAAAGATGGCTGCCAGCAGTGCTATTTAGCAACCCCAATAGAAGAGACTACCTGGCTCCTGATAGTTCCTCGGAAGTCCCAGGGTTGGCTTTGATTGGCTGATTGGGGTCACATGCTCATCCCTGATTCAGGAATCATGACTCACATTGGCTAGGACTGAATTATGTGTCCATCTTAGAACATAAGGCTGGAGCTCACCCTAATCTGAGCTACTTGGACAAGAGGGTCTCCAAGTTAAAATCAGAAAAAGGTAGAAGTCACGGGTGGATAGCACACTCCCAGAACACGGTGAATGGTAGTTCCTTGCTATGGGCCTGTGTACATTGTAGACATGAATAGAGGTCAGGATGGAAACGGGGAGCCTGGCTCAGAGCCCAAAGATATAAAGAGCTCTTGTCACAGTCAGTGACTTGCATGGAGGTTCGTGGGTGGCAGCTCTCCCAGGGAGTTCAGCCACCTGACTAAGGTGCTGAGGAATGGACCTGACCACCTATTTTTTCCCTCTGCTCTCTCCCACACACACTCCAGGTTCTTCTGTGACCCAGTTGCTGGCTCGAGACATGGACAATGACCCTCTGGTATTTGGCGTGTCAGGGGAGGAAGCCTCCCGCTTCTTTGCTGTGGAGCCTGACACGGGTGTGGTGTGGCTGCGGCAGCCACTGGACAGAGAGGTATCATCTGCCCCTACCCCTTCCCCGATCCTTTCCTGGGGGGTGGGACTAGACACTTGGGGGAGGTGGCTTGTCATGTTTTGAGGACCTCACTTGCAGGCCCCAGTCTGACCTCAAAGTAGCATCTTCCTTCCTGACTGATGTCCCTCTTCCAGGGCCATGTCAAAGTAAAGCCAGGGTTGAAGTTGGATAATTGGGGTGTTTTCAGGGGAGGGTCATTGTTGTATAGGCAAGAGGGACAATGACCCTTGGTTCATCCCATGTAGAATGAGAACTCCATGGGGTTTACAAATCTACCTGCTCCCAGTAAATGTTCCCCCAAAGGATACATTTCAGAGACATAGGAATTGATGACACAGTTGCCCTTAGCAAAGTATGGTAAGAAACCCACCCCCATCTCTGACTGCTTCCACTTGAGACAGAGGCTCCAGAGATGTCCAGCGCTTTGCTCAGATCACACAATGATTTAGAGGTAGAGCCCAAGATTCTTAACTTTCAGTGTTTGGTTCTTTTATGGAAAAGGTCCATAATCTGAATCTGCTTCCCTAACCCAAAAGACAGTACCCATTTTTTAGGAACGCCTTTGGAGACCCCTTCACAGACAAGCTCCTGGTGCAATCCTGGAGAGTCTCCAGCCCCACATGGGGCTCAGGACCCAGGACCTCATACCTCTCCCTCACGCTGTCCTCCTCTCTCCCCATCCTTTCTTTCAGACCAAGTCGGAGTTCACAGTGGAGTTCTCAGTCAGTGACCACCAGGGGGTGAGTATCCTTTGAAGCTCCTGCTCTCTGGGAGGCAGGGTGCCCGGGTCTCTTGGGTGTAAGAGACTAGAAGTCAATGCCAGTGCTGACTCCTTGCCCTTGTTTTTCGCCAGGTGATCACACGGAAGGTGAACATCCAGGTTGGGGACGTGAACGACAATGCACCCACATTTCACAATCAGCCCTACAGCGTCCGTATCCCTGAGGTAGGAGCCGAGGAACACACTCGGGGAATATCAAGTGGGGGACCTAATGTTTTCCAGACCACCTGGAAGTAGTCTGAAACCGAGGAAAGGAGAGCCCCAGCTCTTTTCCTGCCCACACCTTGGTCAAATGGATTGGTGATCATAGTAGCACTTATGAGGCTAGCTGGTCCAGGAGATTGGGTTGGTGGGAGCCTACTGCTTGAGAGAAGATGGACCCCACTATTTGATGGACCCCACAATTCTAGCTGGATTCAGAGGTGAGGCAGGAGCTGGGGCGGGGGATATTTGCCCTTTTTCCTTCTGTTTATATAGTCAGTGTGTGCCTTGGGCAAGGTGGGTTGGTAGGCTAACCTCAGGCCTCCATCTTGGCCTGAATCAAGTCCCCCAGCCTAAGGGAGCCTGCTGTTACAAGCAGAGTCGTCTTTTCCCTAGCCTTGCATCCACCCTGCTGTCACCCTGGCCCTTAGCTCCTTTGGGTCATCTGTGTTTTCTGAGTGTGTTTGCATGAGTGCATGAATGTAAAACCAAACCAATGCTGGTAATTGAGAAGTACAAATTATCGCATTACAAACGGTTCGTTAATAAGCTGGCTGCTGGGTCCCTCTAGCACCAGGGTTCTCGTCACTTGCCATCTCTCTCCATAGTGGCTGATGGCAGTCTTCTGCACTGACAGCTACTCAAAGACCTTGAAGGTTGTGGGTAAAGAGCCTCTAACTGAGTGAACCTGAGATCTGTCCATTGGGTGCTAGACTGGGAAGCTGCAGCAAACGCATGGGATGGTGTGATAGGATATGAAAGCTACTCGAGGAAGGCAGTTTGGTACAGAACATGAGTTCTGTCCCCTTTATGTTATAGGTCATTGGATCAGGAAACTAAAAATTTTACAGAATATCTATTTGGTTTGTAGGTATAGGCTTAGTGTGAGAGAGTGACTTGCCCAAGGTCACATAGCTTTGGTTTTGGACCTCCTGAGACTTAGGGCAACCTTGAATTTCTTCAATGGTAAACAAACCTTGCCTCATTACCCATTATCCCCTGACTTCCCAAGTTCATGTTTCTGGCCTTCTTACTCAGGTGGGAACTAAGGGTCCTATGCTTGGGTCTGAAGAAAGGAGGTGAAGACAGACATGTGGGTGGGGCCCCCATATGCTCTCCCCAGGGGGTGGGATGTAGAAGGGAGAACTGAATGGGGGCATGGCACTACCCTGTGCTGTGACCAGCATGCCACTGCAGTTTGGATCCAGCCCCCTCTCATTTGGAAGTCTCCCTAATTTAATTAAGGGTTTCTACGTGCCAGCCTACACTCTGGGCCCAGGCTCAGAAACCAAGGGCACGGCTTGGAGTTAATGAGCCTTGGACCCATTGCTCAGCTGCCATCCTGGCAGGCATGGCCGCCCTCTGCCTTCTCTCACAGGGTGCAGCGGGCAGCAGCAATGGCCAGCCTTTTCTTTTCTCCCTTACAAGATATGACTTCTAACACCACACTACTGAAATCCCCTGGGATTCTCCAGAGGCCTCTGCTTCCAAGGAGAGGGCCTTTTCAGGCACTCATTTATTTAACAAATATTTATTGATGTCTGACACGGGCTTGGTGAGATGCCAGGCTCTCGTTTTACAGAGATCCAGGAGGCCAGAGGAATGTACAATGACTGAAGCTGGAACTAGAGGCTGAGCCCCTTAGGCTGAGCCCCTGCTCTGTTTCCAGATCATTGGGTTCATGTGGGTATGTCACTTAGCCTCTCTGGGCCATGGCCCTCCTTATCTCGTAACAACAGAGAGCGGGCAGGATACAGTGACCTTCCTTCTGCCTATCTGATGAGGAGTGGGGCCAGTTGCAAGGACACACGGCCCTTGGAAAAAACCCTGTGTGGTTTACGTGCTTGTATGTAAACATCCCCAGGTCTCTTCAGTGGCCTGATACTTGATGCGCTACTCAGGGCTGCTTGGTGTGGCCAGCTAGTGGGGATGGGGTATCACTGAATGAGCATTATGCCACTCCTGTCCTGAGGTGCCTTGGCACTGACCAGCCCTGGTCAGGTATGGTCACCTGACCTAAAACTTAGTTGCTTGGCTTAAGCCCCAGATAGAGTACCTGCAGAGGGCCTGTTGGCCCTGGCCTTGAATGAGTCCTGAGTTGCCTGCTTATACTGAGATTACCCTGAACATCCCAGGGCTTTGCCCTTGAGTGTATAAGTCAGTGGCAGAGTTCCTACAGATATGTACAAGGTGAGAATACAAACCAGAATGCAAATAGAAGCACTGCAGACTGTGTGAGATGTTCATGCTGAGGACTTGCTAGTGTTATCAGAGAAACCTCAGCAGGCTTCCTGGAGGAGGTAGTGGGTTTCCAGCAGAACATTACCAAGACTTGAAGAGGGCTATTTGGAGTCAAGAAGCCTCAATTCTAGTTCTGGCTGTGCCAACAACTGTCTGGGGAAGATTCCTCTGTGACAGCAACTCCAACAGGTAGGAATTTTAACCAAGCGCTGATATTCCATGACCTGAGAAAGAATTCCAACAGGAAAAGTGCCTTATTCTCCTTTAGTATTTTATTATTCCTTGAGTGATGATGGAGAAACTATGATGGCTGCCTCCATCCATGTAGCAAATCTTTTGGTTTTCCCAGCAACCTGTACCCTATTCCTTACCTTCCCAACCTCTACTCTCCCCTAGGGCTCCTATTGCTCTTTGGGCCTGCTGTGCCCAGAATGTGGGATCAGTGTGAAGGCTATAATTTTTAGGAAATTCTAAGTTTACATTAGGAAGAACTTTCTAATAGTGAGACCCAGCCCAGAGTCTGTTCCCCTGCTAAGAAAGTATTGAGCTCCCCATCCCTGGAAGTATGTTAGCAGAAGCAAGAAGCCATGTATTTGTGTATTGAGTAAGGAATGAACCAGAATTTCATAGGGCACTGGTGAAGATGCATATTTTTGTGGCCCTACGAGTCTGACTTAGTAGTTTGGGGAGAGTCAGCCCAGAAACTATATTTTCACCCAACTCTTCTGGTGATGAGTGTGAGTCCTGCAGGGTGATTTTCATGCCCACCCCACCAGAGGGTTTCTCTGAAGTGCTGGGGCGGCCCACCTTTGAGGAGCACCCTCCACCCTTCTCCAGCTGCCCGGAGATAGGACCGAGAGAACCCCAACCTCAGGTCTGGAATAGGAGGGATTGAGAGGCAGGTCACAATCAGGCATTGACCCTTTCCCTGGGGGAGTTCACTGCCCCCCACCCCCCTACCCCCAGCACCCAGCCCTGTCCCCTCAGCCCCTTCAGCCCCACCCTGACCCAGCCCCTTGGAGAAGCAGGCAGGTGTGTTTGGGTTTGTTTGTTCTCCGTTCCCCTCCTGCCCACCACTCTCCCCTCGCTAAGCTGTTCTACATGTAATTATCCATTTTATCAGGGTGAAAGGCCCTGCAATTCACTTGTCGAAGCCCTAACGAGGCAACGTGGATGCTTTCAAGTCGGTAAAGAAAAGGGAAATCCTGCTAGAATTGGCAACTTAATTCACCAAGCCAGCCTCGACAGACCTCATTAAGTCCCTGTGTATTCATTTCAGGCTAATGGCTGTCATGCTGACTGCTGTTTGATTTGCTGTAATAGACTTTTATGGCGTTCCAATTTGCTCAAACGTGCTTGCCTGTGTCTGTGCCCAGCAGCATTGCTCTGGTACCTCTGTGAGGGGTCTGTGCCCACCTCACTGACCTTCAGCACTGCCCCATCTGCTCTGCCCCCTCCCTCCTCTGGAGACCACCCCTTCCATGTCCCTGGGAGGTGACCCTGGGATTGCAGTGTTCAGGTCAAGGGCAGGTGTGAGATTAGAAGTCTGATGGTGTCAGTTGGCTCTTTGGGTCAAAGAGCAAGGAGGACCTTAGGGACAGCCATGTCAAGCCATGTCCTTGAAGTTCTAACAGGTTTGTGCTTCTCAGCAAGGCACTCAAGGCTTTTTATCCATCTTGCCTCAACCTAACTTTCTCAGCTGGTCTCGTGTTCTTCAGGTTAATCCTCCTGTCAACCAAGATGTTGATACAGTGCCTCTGAGCCTGTGTCTATGTCTCTCTCTCTCTCCACACACATTCTCTCCCTCTCCCTCCCCCCCCCCCCCCCTCTCTCTCTCATTCTGCTATTCTAACTAGTACTGGTATGTTTTCTTTCTCCTCTCATATTAACACTATCCTACCTATTCTTCAAAGCCCAAGTCTAATCCATTGTGCCCCAAACCTACTCAATTTTTTTAAGTAACTGCAACAAACATTTATTGAAGAGCTAGTGGAGCAGGACTCAGGGATTCTAAGTTGACAGAGATGTTCAGGCTTGAGAAAAAACTCTGACATTTTCCAGCTGTGTGACTTTGAATGGTGACTTAACCTCTCTGGACTTCAGTGCTTTTATCTATAAAGTGGATAACAAAAACTTTCTGGCTGAGTCAGTGTGAGAGCTCTAATAATGCAGATAGGAAAAGCCTCTAGCCCAGTTTGTGCAGTTTGCAGTTTATATGATAGCTGGTAGAGTGATGATTGATATAAAAATCTTTGTTTTTGTTTTTAGGAGAGGCAATTTTACAGTGAGAGATGAGTGGATGTCTAACTACTCTCTAATGTATTAAATGCTATGATAGCTTAAGGTGTACAAAATGGGATGGAAGAAGTGGATCTGTGGAGTGGACTATAGAAGGAATGACCCAGTATCTCATGGGGGCTATTTGTTTAGGACCTAACAGGATGTGTAGGTGTTTGCTATCAGAGGAGATTATGGTATCTTTGAATATCATATGCTTTCTGACTTCCTTTGACTCCTTTTCATTTATTAAAATTTCCCAATAAGAGAGATAAACTCTAACTCCCGTTGAGATGGGACAGAGGTCATGTGGGTCTGAGTGTCCCTGACAAGAGCTCTACAAGAGGTTGTTCCGTGGAAGCATTATGCTGGCAGTGGGTCCACTGGTCCTTGCCCAGGTCTTCGGGAGATTCAGGTCCCATGTAGTGCTTTGTCACCCCTGGCTTCAGGTGACCATCTGTGAGAGGGGAACAAGGCTGGAGGTGGGGAAAAGCAGGGCTGGATAATATAATGGGGGGACTGAGAGTGCTAGCCTGAGCCTCAGAATCACCTGGATGCAGAATCAGGGCCAGAACCCTGGGCTCCTGATCCTGGGACCCATTAGACTATACCACCTCTCCATGTCACTTAAAGAACAGATGCAAGTTAATCTCTGTCCTTCCTTATTAGAGATGGGAAAGCAAGGAGGAGCAGTACATTTCTGATGGCCACTTGTCTATGATGATAGGTTCATGTTTTTATGAAGAGCTCTCTATGTCCCCATGTTGCCTGTCCACGTGGAAGCTCCCTGAATCCTCACCACCACCCCACGTGTTGCCAGTTCTGTTTTTGCCGTTCTGCAGGTACGTACTTGGTAGCCAAGAGGTTATGTGACTTGCCTCAAGGTAGTTAAGGAGGCAGCCAGGTTTAGGACATAGGTCTGGTTGTGTGACTTTTGGCAGGTGGCTTCAGTTATGCTGACAAAATGGAAATAATTCTACCCGTCTTGCAACACTGTGGCGTTGAGGACTAAAGTAAACAGGACCACGTTGGGAAGCATAGGGCCCACTAAGTTTAAGCGCCTACTGAGTGGTCACGGTGCAGTCATCTCTCTCCCTGGACTGAGCAGGGTCTGAGCTTGGTCGTCTGTATATCCTCAATGTCCAGTCTGGGGCCTGGCTCATGGACATGGACTTCACCAGTGTGAGGACCCAGGACCATTAATGCAAAGTGCTTTGCCCAGACAGCATGTTTCACCCAGGTGGTATTTCCTTTATGGCTCACAGCCCGGGGTTGGGGTGAGGAGTGGTCAGGCCTAGTGCTGAGATGGAGAGGGCCCACGCACAGACTGCCCAGGACATCCGAGAGCTCTTACCAACTGCTCACTGGGGCCCTCTGTTGTCTGCCAATGCCTGAACATTTCCCATGCACCCTCTGTGCTCTGGGCAGGTGGGGAGCACTGGAGATGAGGCCTAGAGCACGAGCAGGTGGACCTGGCCAAACTTTTTAGCACCTGCTGGCCATAGCAGCAGTGCCCCTAGCTGCCCTCCTCAAGTCAGACACTGAATGATTTATAAACTGCACTCTCAGGTTCCAATAAGAGGAAGAGGGGGTTCCTATGGCTTGTGCCTGCCATTCCCCCACCCTGAGGTGTCAACTCTACTCACTAGAGTGTGGTCTCCCACACCAGGAGAGGTGGCCCCTTGACAGGCCATATTAATTTATACCTCAGGGCCACAGTACCCAGTGCCCCCCCCCCCCCGCATCTATAACTACCACTTATTGATCTGGGAGAAGAAGCCCAATAAATCATCCTAGGGGCTCTGGGCTCTGCTGACCAGTGCCAGCGTGGTTTGTTTTAGTCAGGCAGGCAGGCCTGGACCATGTCTTTGTGCCCCTTGGTGAATTCCCTGAGATGCTCAAGCCTTCTCTGATCTCCTCCCACTATTAGCATGGTGACAAATACCTGGAACCCTCTCTCTAACAGCAGGCAGGTCCATAGCATGTAGCCATGAAGTGACTTGTATATATGAGCAAAGCACCGGTCTTGAGTTGCTCTGAGTATGTATGTGTCGGTGTATGTATCCACATGCATAAACACACTTAGATAATCATCTTCTCTAAAACGGAATGTCTTCACTATATTTCATTTGTCCTGATGACAAATCTGTAAGTTTAGGGGAGAATGGTCCCATTTTAGAGATGAGAAAAACTGAGGCCAAGACAAATAAACTTACTTCTCCATATTTCCAGGGTCATACATGTTTGCAACGAGACCCATAGTCTTGCTCTTTCTCATTTTAGCATGTCTTCTTGCATTTTTACTTTGGCCTGCTTGTGATTTGCCAGAAGTTACCCAGACAACTGATGTGGCCTGAATGGGGAAGATGAACTGGGAACTCTGGGTTGTGTACATCTCCCGAACCACTGCTAAAGGCTGTCACATGCACCCCATACACAGCTTGGAGGGGGCCAGTGAGAAGCTTCACTCAGAGGCCACTGCCTGCTCTCTGGAGTGAGGACCACCCCCATGATCAGGACCCTGCCATGGTGATAGGGGGCAGGCATACCTTTCTTCTGAGCCACAGGATTAGTGTGCCCCCAGAGGCAACCTCTGAAATTTCAGTCCCCAAATTGCATATAGCTTTGTCAGTTGAGAGAAAACTACCCACAGGGGCCGTAGCTAGTCTGTTCTCCCTGCTGCAGGGGAGAATCCACTTCCTTCTGACACCTCTCCTAGGTCACAGGAGCCCAAGACAGAATAAGAGGAGTCCAGAAAACGGGGGTCCAAAGAGCTTAGGTTAGCCACATACTCCAAGGTTCCTGGCTCTCCCCTTTATCTGTTGGGTAAAGCCAAAGACACTGGCCCCCCATGACCCTTGTGGCACCTGCTTCTCCCATGCCCGTAGGGATGTTACCGGGACTGCGGGCACTAAGTGCATCCTCCGTGCTAGTGAAGAGGGACAGTGTGGGAGCAGGAGATAAAGGGAGCCCGGCTGTCATTAAGATTACTTTGTTTGAACAGTAATAATGTTCTTAATTACATCGGTTTCCTCACCGATGCTAGCTGAGAGTCTTGGGGGGGGGGGCCCCATCTAACTCTACTGCAGTGACTATGGGAGCCTCTGCTGTGAATATGAAGCAGGGGACTGTGTGAAGAGCCCAGCCCACATGCATCAGGGACGCCTTTATTGTGCCCCCGCCCTTTAAATAAAGAACCTCCAAGTAGATGGAGATGACGGCCACCTGCTAGGAGATGGGCTTGCTGCATTGTTGGGCTGTCAGCCTCCTGCACCAGGCGTCCCTTTCTCTTAAATGGTCTCCTCTTCCCTGCAGTGGGCCTGCTGGAAGACAGAGGCACGTCTCTTGCCTGCATTCCTTTTCCTCCAAGTAGTGGGATCTCCTTAGACCCTGGCGGGGGATCTTAGGAATCTAAAAGTCTAAGAAAGCACAGCCAAAGCAACTTTGGCTTTACTGCTTCATGGGAACTTGTTCCTACCTGTGACATGGGGTCCCTGGGCCCCACTACAGCCCAGTGTGCCAGAGCCCTGCACACACAGGCTGACTCCAAACTGGGTAGACTTGAGAAAGGTGATTAGCCTCTTGGGACCTCCGTTTCTTCATCTGTAAAATGGGAATATGTTGTCGTTGCTGTAATAGTTCACTTAGAGGACGTGTACACAGGGCCACACATGTCAGGTGATTTATTACTTACTATTCTTTTGTTATGAAACATTCTAGAAAAACTTCAGGAAAGTCGCTTACAAGTCCAAGGAGCTCAGCAAATAGAGTCCATTACTATAGACTCAGTGGTTAGTATTGGGATGTTTGTGATCCAGAAGCTTAGTTCAGTAGGAGACAGTAAACCTGTAAGCATGGTAAGGGAAAAAAAAGAGTCCCCTAGAATAGTAATAGACAGAGAGCAATCCAAATAGCTGACATGAAATGAGCACCATTTCAAAGTTACTTGGATGGCGGTGACTTAATCCAGCTGCACAGCCTGTAGAAATCAACCAAGCCTGAAAGGGTGGAAAAATTGCCCCAGGTTCACACCTCTGGTAAAGCCGTGGCAACCTGAAGACCTAAAGTAACTGGAAATTAGGGAAGAAGTTTCTGGAACCTGTGACACCTGTGAACCTGAGTCCAGCCCTGGGCCAGAGGCACAGTACTGTTTCCAGTTGGGGTGTGGTGTGGTATCCAGAGTTGGCCTTGAGGAGGGTGTGGTGCTGCCTCCTGGGCTCTCCCAAGCCCTCCACCCACCCACCCCCAAGCCCCAGGAGCAATGACCCAGGGTTGGGAGTCCCTCACTTTCCCCTTTGCCCCCCCAGATCCCAGGAGCAGTGACCAGGGCTGCCCCCTGCCACTTTGCTTACCCCAGACCCCAGGAGCAGGGGCTGAGAACCAGCAGCAGCTGATGTTTTCCCTCTTCTCAGGGTCTCCAGGATTTAGTCTCAGCCCCTCCACTTACCCTAACAAGCTGAATATTGTCAAAATAGCTTGGGGACAGGCCTGGCAGCCCCCATGACATTTGAGACCCCACACACAATGGATTTGTTCTGATGTGTTTGCAGGCGGCCTGACCCACCTTGTTTTCCACCAGGAGAGGGAAAACAGGAGAGAGAGAGAGAGAGAGAGAGAGAGAGAGAGAGAGAGAGAGAGAGAGAGAGAGAGAGAGAGAGAGCTCTTAGTTGATAGAATTATTATAATTTCTCTGATTCCTTAGCAGCCTTTAATTACTTTGCAACTTTGTGGCACTGGCTGGAAGCGGGGAGGGGCTGGGCTCTCCCTCTTTATAATACCCTAAGTGGAAGCCTCCTGTCCGTCTATTAAAAAGCCTGTTCTCCCCAGATGCGATCATGCTGCTGAGAGATTTCACCCAGGGCGTAATCACTAGGTACAATGTAATCATTCCCATTCACTGTCTTCATCATCCATCGGTCAGCCTACCTCCTGGGCATGGGAGGCTGCCAGCCACGAAGAGACCAATGCACGGTCATGTCCTTGTCCAGGCCAGACTGGTTCCCTCTCCCAGCCCTGCCCCCGAGAGAAGGAAATGGCAGGTAGATCTTCCACTGTCCTTTCCTCTCTCCATGTCTCCCATTCTGAGCCCAGCCACACCTCTCTGCTCTCCTGACTTCCAATCTCATATTTTTGTCTGTTTTCATTTTATTATATATGTTCCATTATGTTTTCCTGATTGCCTAAGCCCCTGGGAACAGGCAGTCTGCTTCCTCCTGAAGGTCACTTCCCACAGTTTATGAGCACTATATTGGGAGTCCCACAGACTGGTGTTTGAATCCTGGTCTCACCACTCACATCCTAGTGTCCTGGGAAACTTCCTGTCTCTGAGAAAATGCGTGTATGTTCCTGTACAGGTGATAGCTCTCTGCTGTGGTACTTGGCAGATAGCCCACGCCAGGAGAAACTGAGGGGTACCCCCTGTGGTCCCCTCTAGACAACCTCCCCTTGCTGGAGTAACAAGGTATCTTCCATACTGTAGCATCCCATACCATATGTTTGCAACTAATATAGAGTTGTCCAGGTACTTGGATAAGAGGCTGTGTGGGAGAAAAGGAGTTAGAGAGAACTAAATGGAGTGGGTGAAACTTGGTTTGAGAAGGAGAGGAGGAGGATCCCATTCCGCATACTGTCTCCTCGCAGACTAACAGTAATCCTTCATGTTGGGAAGAAGGATACGGTTGTCCTCATGTTATAGCTGGAAAAATGGCTGGAGAAATGCAGAGAGGTTAATTGACTTGCCTATGGTCACACAGCTAGTCCCAGATTTGGTCTTCTTTGTACTACCCTAAAAGCAAATCCAAATGCATTCTACCCTTAGCCTTTCTACTCAGGATTTGGGGCATACTGTAAGCCTGCTGCAGTCAGAACTGCTGGCCCTGAGTCTGGAGAAGATAGAAATGGGGGGTGGGGAAGGGGTGTATGGTTAGAGAGGGATTCTTCTAAAGTGACCTTTATTGTGTTCCAGCACCTTCAGCCTCCCACACTGCCATAGCTCATATCAGCAACCCAATCTACAGGAAAACACAAAAACCTTTAAAGGTTTCTTAGCAGCTGGAATTGATTGTGTTTTTGTTTTTGTTTGTTTTGTTTTGTTTTTTCCCTTTCCTGGGTAGAGCTGGGACAGGGCCAGGGCAATTGGAGAAGAATAATAAATTCTTCTAATGCATTGTCTTTCTCCCTGCCTCCCTGAAACCCATCAGAACCCCCAAACTCAGGGGCCATCAGACCTTAAAAAAAAAAAAAAAAAAAACAACAACAACAACAAAAGAATCCAACACAGTCCAAAAGATGGAGATGGAGGGAAATGCAACAGCAGCTATTGGGGCGGAAAGCCCTAAATGGTGTGGAAGTAATGCCTAAAGTGTGCTGGCGATTACAGACATTTCCACAGAGCCACGCTTGGGCTGCACGGGTCGGTGCCAGCCGTTGTGGGGACAAAAATAAATAAATAAAGTAGCAAGCCTTGGAGGTCCCGTTAACTATTGCTGGGCAGAGGGGTGGGATGGAACTGATCTCCAGTAAGTGGTAAGAAGAGTTAGAGAGGTTTGTTCATTCATTTGTCCCTCCTTTTTTCATCTGTGCTTGCTCCTTATGTGGTGCAAGGGATGTTGTTGCAAACTTTCAGTGGTTTCAAACTTGTGGCCAGAATCCCACAAAGTCAGCGGGGTCTGACACCACCCCCACACCTCCTAAACAGCCTCCCATTGACCGTTCCTCTCCAGGTTCTCTGTTTTCCTGCAGCACCGCCTTTCTTTTCTCTGAAGGCGACATGTTACAGGGTCTTCGCACAGTTGTTCCCTCCCCCGTCCAGGAATTGCAGTATCCCTTAGATCCCTCTTTGACTGATTTCCTCCCCCCAGTGCACAGCAGATTCTAGTGCTCTGGATTGCAGTATCACCATAGCATTGACCTTGGGGTATAATTGCTGCCTTCTTTGTAAGACTGCATGGTAGCTATTGGTCTCCCATGGAAGAATGTGAGTCCCATGGGAGAAGAGGTGTGTCTGTGTGGCCATCTTTCCACCTTTGACCTGGGGTCCCCAAGACCTGGGGACTCAGCAAAGATTTGTTGTGCAATATAGTTTATAACTTTAGTCTCTTAGGGACCTCCTCCTTCTGCTCTCCTCTGCAGTCCATGAGTTTTCAGAGAGCAATTCTATGATCCAGTCCTAAGGTGCTCAGACCCCAAGGCCTGATGCTGAGGTGGCTCAGAAGTGCTGCTCAGCCCCCACTAAGACCTTCAGAGAAGGACCTACCCTGGCCTAGTCATGACTCACTGACAGCTGGCGGGGAATAAAGGTGCCTCGCTCTGGACTGTTGGAGGAAGAGGTGTCCCCTAGTGGGGTTGGGGTATAGTCGGTCCCCCAAACACCCCCTTTCTAATACTGGACTACATCATATGGTCAAAGGGACACTGCAGGTAAGGATACAGTTAAAATCTTTCATGGGGAGATACTCTGGTCTGTTCTTGTGAGTACTCCTAAGAGGGAAGATGGGATGTTGAAGGAGCTGTGACAGTGGAAGCAGAAGGCAGGAAGAGATTTAAAGGTTTTGTGTGCTGACTTTGACTATGCAGAAAGTTAGAAGCCCAGGAATGGGGGGAGGGGACTAGAAGCTGGAGAAGACATGGAAACTCACTCTAGCACCTCCAGAGGGAATGCAGCCCTGCTAATTATTTGATTTTAGCCCAGCAAGATCCATTTAGGACTTCTGGACTTCTTATTTATAAGGTGATAAATTTGCATTGTATTAAGCCACTACATTTGCTATAATTTGTCACCACAGCATGGGAAACTGATACTGGGGTACTTTGAAGGCAGAGCAGTCAGGACATGCTCTTCTAAATGGTGCTCTTCCATTTAGAAGAGCACCAAAGTCTACCTCCAGATTCTAGCTCACTTACACTTTTGGGGTCCTTCAGGCAGGAGTGTTGTCTGGACATGGGTTCAAGATTGTTGGAGATGATCCATAACATGTAGCCTTGGGCAGCTCCCCCGGCCCCACCACCCCAGGATGGGAGAGGGTAGCTGATTTAGAGGAAGCTCTGCAGAAACTAGGAGGAGTGAGTTGTGAGAGTCTGAGAGTCCATGCAGTGGGAATGGAGAGAGGATGAGGATGTGGGGAGTGTTGCTCCTATAGCCAAGAAACAGTTGATAGGTTCCTGGGACCCAAGGAAACCCTCCCATCAACACAGGAGGACTCAGCAGGGGTCTAAGAACTGGAGACTCTCCTGGAAAGCTTGGCATCTTGGCATTCAGCAGTCCAGGGAGTGAGGAGTGGCTGCTTGGCTGGTGACAGAATGCTGCTAATGGGATATAGGCTTGTTGGTTCCACACACTGACTCTACCTTCATCCATTCACTCGTTCGTTAGGCATTGCCTGAGTGGCTGCTAGATGCCAAATGCATTCTGGGTGCTGGTGCCTGAGAGGTAAGATATGGTCCCCAGCCTCTGGGAGATGCTGGCTGGGCCTGCTCCTCCATAGTGGCACCCTTTAAACAGGGATATTTTAAAACAGGTGGTCGCCACAAAAGGCTGGACCCTTCTGGTTGAGGAGTGGAGTTGGATGGTTCACCCACCCCAGCTTGGGGCCACAAGAAAGCTGGCCCTGTGCCCTCCACCCTGTCCTGTCCCCCAAGCCCCTGTGCTGTGGGGTGTGTAATGATATCAAGCACGACTCCCTCTGGCTGCAGAATTAGACAAATAAGCTCTAAACAAGATTGGGAAATTGGTTCTTTGCTCTGTCCCATCCCTCCACTACCCTGCCCTGAAGCAGCCTGAGCTCACCCACTTATAAATTGGGCAGAGAGGGAAGGAGCTAAGGCTGGTTTGGGTCTGAGGCAAACATCATGGTTTCCCCTGTGCCTGGACTCCCCGCCTGCTTCTTTCTTTCTGAGGTTGATGGACACCCCACAAGATGGGAAAGACTTTTCTGAGGAAGGGGCATGGCCAAAGGCCCTTCAGAGACCTAGTCATAGCTCAGTGACCATGCCTCTGACCATCGGTTTCTGCTTCTGATTATACCTGTTGTCTAACACGCCCCCAAGTGCCAGGACTCACAGGCTGCTTAACGATGGGGTCTGTATTGTTTCCAGGCCTGGAGAAAGCCCCGATGACAATAACAGCCATCATGGAGACTGGACATGCATTTGCTTGTGTACTTTTTATAACCTGTCCATGATGAGGGTGCTGGGATCACCACCATTTCTAAGGTGGGGAAACTGAGCCTCAGAGGTTAAGTCACTTGTAGAACTGGGATGTGAACCCAGTAACTACATATCAGACCCCTACTATGCTGATTGTGGGCTGACTGTGTAGACACCTACATCCCACATTTGAGGGCACGTACCCCGGATGCACAGAGGACCTACAAGCAGTGTAGACTGCTGTGAGGAGGGTGCTGGGACCCCAGGGCAGGACTTCTGCAGAGCTGCTCTTCCAACCCTCCTGAGTTTCCCCTGATCCTCCTCTCACCACCATGTGCTCTGCATCATGAGTGAGGTAGGAGGGCCAGATAGCACTGGCAGTCCTAGAGAGCCAGGCTGGGCACATGTTCCTAGAGAGATGGCCTCCCCACCCTCACGCCAGTGCATGCACGCACACACACACATCCCAGGCATGATGTCCGCTCTGCCTCCTTCTGTCCTGTGTGTCTCCCTCACGGGTCAGTGCCCCGGAGTGGTAAATCATGAGCAAATCAGCTGCCACCAGTGTGAGACCAGGAGGACATGAGGAGGGGACGGCACCACCGAGGTATGAGCTTAGCACTGGCCCTGCAGACAGAAACAGAGCAGAGAGAATGGCTTGTTTCTTCCTCTGGGCAGTGCCTGAGACCCTCCAGCATGTGATGTAGGGGGGCACAGAGGTGGGACATTTGTGCCCTGGTATGCCGGTATGCAGCCGGTACGCAGGCTTCATGACCAAACTCTTGGCAACTCCCTGCCCTGTGCAATTTTCAGATGGGACCATCACTTCACCCGTCAGAGTAGAGATCAGCTTGTCCAGCCTGGTGTGTCTTAAAGGAACACTGACTTGGGATTCATCCAGATGTCTTGGGCCTCTCCTTTCATCTTCCTGAGCCTCAATTTACCTACTTGTACGATGGAGACACTAACCTCAGCTCTGACTGACTTCCTAGCTTGTCAATGTTGTTAGAAGAAACAGATGGGCCGCTGACTGTGAAATCATATGCAAGCTAAGACCACAGCCCCCCTAGCTCACAGCGTATCAGGATAACCCTGACAATGAAAAGGGTCTGAGTAGCATTCCTGCTCCCAGGAGGAGAGGGCAGAGCCAGTGTTGGGATAGGGAAGACCACCCTGGGGCATTCTACTCATGCTGTCTCTCTGGGCTTGGGTCTCAGTGCTTTCTCCCCAAGGTCAAGGGTCAATCAGTCCTAACAGTTGATGAGCAGAGACCCTGGAAGCCAGCGCCCCATCTGCATAGCCAGTGCCTTGGGACAGGTCCCTCCTCAGTCTCATCTGGAGGGAGGGAGCCCATCCCTTCTGCATGGCTAGCCTTGCAGCCGGCCTGCGGCAGACACGGCTTTTTTGTTTTTGGTTAAAAAGCCTCATCGGAGCGTTATGATATTGGAATGTGAAGGGTAATTGAGCTGAAAGCTATTCTCTTCCTGTGACCGGCACGATAGGAGTGATTGAGGTACCCAGACCTGCGCGCCAGCCTGGGAATTCCGATGAAAGGTCTGTGTAAGGATGGGGGTCGATTAGACAGAGTGGAGTCGGGCCCCCATGCCCCTTGCCCACACCCCAGGGGGCCTAGACCTAACCCACAATATGCCCCCCCTGGGATTGTGGCTGCTGGGTCAGGCCTTTGCCCATTTGATAGCCAAGGACCCCAGCATGCTGGAGATGAGAAGCCAGTCAGTAGAGGCTGGGGAGGCACTACACTGGGCTGAAATAAGACAGGCCTGCATCCTCTACCCCTCCCTGCCTCTGTGTTATCCTGATGGGCTTCATCTCCTACCCTGACTCTATGGGGGTCTCTGGCATTACCTCCTCACCACACTAGCGTGTGGATTACCCTAGTGTTTTCTAGGCCGTGTTAATGCACATATAAATTGCCTGAGGCTCTTGCTAGAAAGCAGATCCTGATTCAGTAGGTTGAGACTGTTATTTCTACCAAGTACCCATGTTCCCATGTGATGCTAAAGCTGCTGGTACCTCCCACCCCACCTTGAAGCATACAGAGCCATGGGCCAGCACTTGTGCAGGCCCCGCCTGTGAGGAAACACCCAGGCACAACAGCCAGTTCCTAAGCAGGGTTGCCCTCTGTGGTTGTGCAGGTAGTACACTGAGCAAGGACAGTGCTGATGAAATTCAGCCCTGAAAGCTGTGTCTCATGCATTGGATGGCAATACAGAGAGGAAGAAATACGTTTTGCATGACTTGGTCATCAAGCTGGGTATTTACTGGGCAGGGTTCACTCTGAAGGGGGCCCTTTAAGATTTTGCACAAAGGCACCATCCTTGCCCACAGCCTTGTCACAGTCACTCTGTGCCTGCGTCATGCCCTCACTCCTCCTTCACTCAACAGAGCAGACTCTGTTGTTCACTCTGAAGGGGGCCCTTTAAGATTTTGCACAAAGGCACCATCCTTGCCCACAGCCTTGTCACAGTCACTCTGTGCCTGCGTCATGCCCTCACTCCTCCTTCACTCAACAGAGCAGACGGGAGAACTAAGATGCGTCACACTCATGATTTGAGATGCAGTTTCTTCCTTCCATCACTCTAGCATCACCTGAATGGGGACTGTGGACTCAAGGCTACCTAAATCCCAGAGGTCAGAGAAGTAGGCCCTTTTCAGCCTCCTGTCCCCTTCTGGCCAAATTAGAGGGCTAGACAATCTGGGATGGTCCCAGGTCTGCGGCAGGGAGGGGTGTCCTTGAGGAAAGATAGTCTGACCCACCTCAACCCAGATGGCATGCTACCTCCAGCATGTACACACAACACACTCACACACACACACACACACACACATGCACAGACCAAATGTGGTCTCTCCGCCTGGCTCGTTATTAATTGCCATGCAGGCTGAGCTGAAAGGGACCCATTAATATGTGCTCTACCAGCTCCTTCCGAGGAGCCAGGGTTTGTGCTGGGATGCCTCAGCTTATCTCTCTCAGCCAGGCATTCCTTGCCCAGGACTCCACTGGCATATAACCCCTCCCTCAGGGGCTTCCAGGCCCTTGTGCCAGGCCTGGAGAGGGGAGAGCTGCCCACCCCTTCCCCAGCTCTGCCCTGCCAGCTCTTAGCTTCCCCTCCCCCATTGGGATCCCAGCCCAGGTGGGGGCCTCTCCCAGTGGAACCAGAGCCACAGGATAAGGCAAACAGGCCCCTGCACTGACCTGAAGCACCCCCTTTCTTCTACAGACCTGACTCCCCTCATCTCTCAGTGTTGCTGTGCTGAGGCTGAGGTGGTGTTGCCGCTCTTCTTGCTGAGTTGGCATGCCTTCAATGGATAGGTTGTGGGAGGCGCAGTCTCTGGTGGTCTTACAGGTGGACAGAGCTGTCTTTCTCAAGCAACTACCCTCCCACAGCCTCTCATCTCACACACACCATTGAGGGCTGTCATTTGCAGACCCTGGGCCATCCAAAGAGGGAGGAGTTGGAATGCTCATCTTCTCTAGCTCTCCAGCCCACTGTGAATCGACTAATACATAGTCAGTGCTTGTCAGAGGGCCAGTTCTTGTGGACACACCCCATGTACTAGCCTCAATGCTCAGCACATTCTAGGCAACATCCATGCCTAAACCACCTTAGAGAAAGGTATGCTCACTCTTTTCATTATACAGACAGAAGCAGCAGAAGCCCAGAGACATTAAGTGACTGCTCAGGGTGACACAGCTAAAGAGCAGATACCACAGTATGCACGACAAATACAATGCCTCCATTTGGACACAAGAAACCCTCAGCTCCCTGGGGTCATCCAGGATGCGTTAGGGCATGTTTATAGGGTAAGAAAAAACTTTCCCAGGTTGAGCTGAGATGTGCTTGTCTGCCACCTTGCACTCTATTGACTCAGTTTGCTTGCTGGGGTTAGGGTTGGGCTGTAGCAGTACAGCTTCTGGAAGCCACCAGTGCAGCTTCTGGAAGCCACCTCCTTGCTCCATGAGCACCAACCTTTGAACCTCTGACCAACTTGTGAGAGGCTTGTGAGTGCTTGTATTAAACAAGCCTCAGAGTAACGCCTTCTGCATCAGAACTTCCTGGGTGTCCTTGGGCTTCATCTGTTCTAGCCAGGCTGAGTGGCTAGTGACTGAGGAAGGGCCTAAGGCCCAGGGGGCCTCCAAAGGCCATTATTGCCCTAATCTTTGTACCTGTAGGCAATACCCACATTTGGCAGTTCCTGTGCTAGCATCAGTGCTGACCTTTTTCACTCCTTTATTTAGCCTGCGTTAGCATTAGCCTGGCACCTCAGCACCAGCCCCTTTGCACCAAGATTTTCCTCATGCCCTGACTTCTGAGTGTGAGGTTTGGAGCCACAGGAGGAAACAGCATTTTCCGTTCTGTGCAAGTTCTGTTTTCTAAGGAGTTGAAGAGTTTTGGATTGGAGTAAACATTTCTTACTCGTCTTCAGAAGACCTTTAATTCCCAGGCAAATGCTTATTCACCCCTTCTCAAGGGGGATCCCTTTGAGAGACCCATAATATCCACAGCAAAATGGAGAAGAAGCCACTTGGGAGTGAGGGAGGACACCCTTCTAGGGTCTGAGACCTGGGGAACCGAGTAGCTGGAGGCAGCAGGACCTTTAGGAGGAAAGCCAGTCAGCCTCCCTCCCTCGTCTGCCCCAGCCCTTCCCAGAAGTCCTCCAGCAAGAAGGCTCTAATTGATGAACTTGTTTCTCTGTAGCTGTCACATGTCTTTGGTTCATTACAGCCCATCTGCCTCTCACTGAGGCTGCCCTCCTGCCAGCCTCCCGGCTGGCTGCTGCATCTGAGGGAGAGAATGCAGGCGGGCAACATGAGCAGCTGGGAGCTAGGCCCACGATTATCTTGGAGAGTCCAATCAGGGTAATAGCAGGCCCTTCTTTAGGAGAACTGAGTGTCAGGATGGGATGGGAGGTGGGAGACGTAGAACTTCAAGAGGTGAATTAACTCCTAGTCTTCCAGATCTGGAGGCTGGAGTCACAGCCAGACCCACCCCACTAATACAGCCCTAACATACCACTTCCTTGAGGTTACTTGATTTGCCCTAGGGGACTGCAATGAGACTCAGCCAGGGTGTCCCTTTGACTCCCTGACCCGGGGCCTTTCTCATACTAAGCACCAGAGCTTTCAGATGGCCAGCAAGGACTGTCAGTTATCTGTGTGCTGGTGTGACACCTGTGCGCTCTGCACAGCATGATGCTGGCACTGCCTGATCCCTGGGTGGCACTCGGTGGGGGTTGTGAATAGAAGCAACCTGGTGTGCTACAGAATCACAACCCCCTGATTTCAGCTCCAGCTCCACCACAGGCCAGGTGTTTCTCAGTGTCATCTGCTCTCTGGACTTCAGCTAAACTTAGTCACACCAAGTAACACTTCCCAGGGTTAGGCTCTGCCATGCTGGATTTACCCTTCAATTCTATGGGTAGTAAGTTTGATATACAGACTAACCTGGGGGGTGTAGAAGACACACAAATGCATCTCAGCCCTACCTCCCAGGAGCCTCAAATCTAATGGGGGAGATGTGTAGAAACACACACAATTGTGAGCCTAGGCTGGCTGGATGGGACATACACAAATGGTGCTTAAAGGTGGTTAGTGGGGGAAGTAGCTTCTGGGTTGGGAGAGAGAGAAGGGTAGCACAGTTGGGGATCAGCCTGAGGAAAGGCATGGAGGCTGGAAAGCAAAAAGAGGGAGCTGGAACAGGCCCTGTGGATATAGGTAAAAACAAGTTGATTGGAGCCATGATAGGATGGACCCCAAATACCTAGAGGTTGGGACTTCCTTCTCTTAGGAGAGGGTGGGAGCATGTCCCCACATGCATCCAGAGAAGGCTGCAGTAAAAGCTGAGCTTTGGGGCAGGGTCCCTGGTGGCTCTGAAGAGGATGGTGGGGATGACAGAGTGAGGTGTGCCAAGAGGCCCTGCCCCTGCTCCTACACTGTCACAAACTGTCTAAATCTATGACTCCCTCATTTGAGGGAAGCCATCTTGTCCCACTTCCCATTTCCCTGCATTATTTTTTTTCCTGAGGTTTCAGAAAACATCTTCTTTGAAGCTCCTACTGTCCCCTCCTCGTTCCCAGCTAGGGTCTGAATGTTAACCACTCTATTTTCTTTACCTGTTTTATGATAAACAGCCCAATGTTTTCCACCACATTTTCTAAGTGTGTCAGGCTGTCCCTTGAGGCACTGCTATGTTTCTCCTCTCCCAGATGCCCAGTCTCATCCCCACCCAGATAAGTGATTATCCCCAGATCCTACTGGTTCCTTCCAAGTGGTCCACCCCAGATCCATCAAATTTGGGGGCGAGTGTCCATCATCTCAGGCTAAATCTGGATTATGCTGCCTCATCAGCTTGCCCAAGGGAGCAGGCCCCCTCAACTCAACCAAGGGACATTTGTCCTGATTTTTTGCATTTTCCCCGCCACTTCCTCATTTGAGAGATCTGGCTGCCCCTAGCAACCACTAACATGCCATCGCTATGCTGAGCAAAAACTTTCCATTGCTGTGCAACCCTCTGCCCTGGCCTGACTGCTGCCCTGCCCCAGCCTGTCCTTTGTTGCCGATACAGAAGTAAAATAAGTGCCCCCTTATTTTTATTTAAATACAATGTTATTTAAAATTTTATTTAAATTTCCCTGAGCAGGTACTTTCTGGAATTTCTTCTTATTCCCAGAAGAATCTCACTGGCTTGACAAACACACCCTTCTCCATTGCCCCCCAAAGGCTGCCACCAGCAGCATCCACATCACACCCAAGAGTGAGATGCTTACGAGTTGGTCAGATAACCAGACGAGGCCCCTGAAATGTTAGACTCCAGTGCCCTTTTAAGGCTCTTCTGCCCTGGCTCCCATGCCTTAGGGCTCTGCCCTAAGGATGATAGCAGCCACCTCCTTGGAACCAAGGAGCAAAGCTTGGGTATATGTGGGCTCTGCTCTTGCTCTAAGTTTAGGGCCCTTAAAGGCTCCACCAGCTTGAACAGGCAGATGGAAGAAGTGCTTTCAGACAAGAAAGCCAACAGTTCCTGGCCCGATGCCCAAAGAGCCCTCAGATCCCCCTCCCTGCACGGGTGGCTAGGAGAGGGCCCTCAGGACTGGGCTGCTTCTGCTGTGAGCTGTCTCAGGGAAGCATGGCTGACTGCCTGCCCCATGCCCAGTCTCTTCTTTCCAGACTGCTCATTGCACTTTTTATGACTTGGAGCTGGTGGTTTATGGAGCAGGAGAAAGACAGCAGTGGAGCTGAAGGAAGGGCAGACTGGTTGGGGGGCGGGTGAATGGTGCTTATAACCTCTGGTTAAGCCCAAAGACATTGTGTAAATTATGGCCTGTGTCTTCCTTCGTCCCTCTTTGCATTCCTGATCAGATATTCACTCTCTGCTGAAGAGAGGTGAGCCCTGCTCCCCTCACATAGACCCCTCTTGCATTCCTAAGATTTACTCCAGGTAGTAAAGAGCCTTCAAAGCCACAGGCTTCAAGAGTCTCTTCTCAAATGAACCCTGGCTCACATATATTCTGTGGACATCATGGAAGGTTTGCCCCACTTCCTGGCAGTCCAAGAGAATGACCTCACACTGAGGTCTTTGGTGGGTCTCAGGAAATAGGAAGAAAGCTTCCTGGCAGGCAGTCACCTGTTGTGATGTACTGGTGCCATGTGGACCCCTGTGGGGTAGGGTTTCATTGTGTTCTGCCCAGTGGCAGGGCTGTGAGTGGCATTTGCCCTGGCCTGACTGGCTGGCAGAGACTGTCCCTTGGTGTGACCTCCCCAAGCAAACAGGGACTTGGTTCTTCAGGGCAGGATGTAGCTGGGCTCATCCTCACCCGCACACCCTGGGCATGTGATGATTTATGCCAGCAAGTGGCACCCCTGCTCCACTTTGTTATCACCCAGAAAAGCTGACCAGGCAGCTCTCCGCATGTCGCACTGAGTGCCAGTAACCAAAACAGATGCTGTCAGCCTAAAACAGACTGGCAACGAGGTGGGGTAGGGTGGGGTGGGGAGATCGCCCAGGAAAAGACAGGCTCTTGGCTGAAGATCTCAGCCTGCATTTTGAAGGCCCAGCTGCCCTGGGCTCTGAGCTGGTTCTGAGTCAGAGGGCAGGTGGAAGGCAAGTCCCGGGTTGCGATGTGGGCCCTGGCCTGAGGCAGCCTGCATTCCCATCCGGGGAAGAGACCCTAAAATACAAGTGTGCGGGACTTCAGAAGGACAAGGAGGTAAAGGGGACAGTTGCTTTATGGGGGTACTTGCTGTAGTTACTGATGGGAAGAGTGGGGGGGTCTTTGAGGCCTGTGGGGGTAAGAGAGGAAGGAGGACTTAAAGAAGCCGATGAACACAGGGTGAGGTCTGGACAGAAACCGAGACTATGAAGGGGCCTCCACCTAGGAAGTAGGCAGGGGAGCAGAGATGGGGGCGGTGGAATGACTGAGGCGAATAGATAACCACATCGGAAAAGGAAAGGCATTCTCGGAAGAGGGAGGGCTGGCCTGGAAAGCTTGGAGAGGAACGGACCGCAGACAGCTTTGGATGGTGTGTGGAGCAAGTTAGCTTTTGATGCAGTGGAAATACTGAGCCTCTGAGGGGTCTGAAGTGGGGCCATGATGAGATGCAATGTGAGTGGGGTGGGAGAAAACAGAAAACACAGTGTGCAGCGCTGCAGGTTGGTCTGGAGGGGGGCTGGAGAGTCACTTTCAGGTAGGCAGAATTTGAAGACAATGGATCATGAACCCCAGCGTCAGTAATCAATCCCTAGTCCTCTTCCGTTCAGAACCAGAAAGGGTCTGTGGGGTGAGCTGGAGCATGTGATGGGAAAAGACCACCTGAGGAAGTGTCACCCTTAGGCCGGGAACCCATGGCGGAAGTGGTGAAAGGGACCCATCCAAGGTAGGGTGTGGCCAGGAGTTAGGAGACGTTGGATACAAGAATGGGCATTTCAGTCATGTTGCTCAGATCGCAGGAGGCCTCCTTCTGCCTGTTTCATTCCAGTTTTATAGGATAAGAGTGAACTCTGTGAAAATGTGTTTACAAACCTGGTGTTGAAGGTTCCATATTTCTGTGACACCATCCATTTCACAGAACCTCAAAGGAGTCAGTGTTGACCACCAAACTGCTCCCCATTCTCTACCCCCATCTGTCCAACTTCTGTTGGATCCATAGTAAGGACCTGAGAGTGGGAGCAAGGAGCAAGTGGCCACCCTTTGGGACCCAGCAGCCCCCTACTCCCCAAGCAAAAAAGCAGCTCCATTCTCTAATTGAATAATATGTGAAAATAATGGGATTTCTCCAGGACCATCGGTTATGTTTCAGAGCCAAATCATAACGAGAAAGTCATTAGTAGTAATAAACACAGCAGAGAGGATCTGTCAGAGGTCTGACAGAGGATGCAGTGAGGAGGGGGAGTCATCCGATTTGCATTTTCGTTAGCTAGCAGAATGTCACCAATACCCCCCTTCTCCCCCTGAAAGAAGTCAAGATTCACAAAAGCACATTAATCCAAAGGTTTCTTTCCCCCTGCTGGTGTCTTGATGCCAAGGACAATGCAGCCATTAATAGCTTTGCCTCTTCCAAGTGGCTCTTTATATTTTCTTAAAATCAAGTGTTATCAAGGTAATTTTCACGTCCCATCCCTTCTCAACTTTGCATGCTGTGGAGGAGTCTAATAATCAATGAGCTGTATGAGCCTGTGTGTGCTTATGTCTGTGTGTGTGTGTGTGTGTCCGTGCATGTTTGAGCATATCTTTGTGTTTACCCGTGTGTCTGTATGTGTCTCTATATGTGTGTATGTGTATCTGTGTGTGTGCATGTCTGTATGAATCTGTGTGTGTACACATGTGTATGTCCAGCTCCGCAGGCCTGGTCTCTGTTTCTACTCATCCCATCGATCTGACCTCCTCTCTCCCAGCCCACCCAAACAAGATCCAACTGAGGGTGGCCACAGTCACTGACTCACTTTCATCCCAGGCCCCAACCTGAGACCTCAAAGAGAGAAAGGTCTTGTTCCTGAGTGCGTGACTGACAGTGCCACTGGCCAAAAGGAGCATGACTGTGGGCCAGTGCTGCACTGACCAGTTTCAAAGACCACTTCTGTCCTTCCTGCTCACTTGTTTGAGGTGATGGTGTTATTTCATTTCACAAGTGAGAAGATTGAGACCAAGAAAAAACTTGAGTTAACAACTCAAATTCAGTCAACCAGTGTTGGATAGAAGTAGGATTTAAACTTTTCCCACCCCCTTCCTAAAAATTAGGTGCCCAGTAAATTATTTCTCCCTTGATATGGTTAGAAGCACAGAGCCAAGGGAGGGCCACTCTCCCAGCCCCACCTCCATTCATTTGCCTCTCTCTCCATTGTCTTTCTTTTCCTGCTTCTGGCTTATTTGTTAGACACAAGTCAAGCCTGATGAACTCAGTGATGCAAAGATGGAGATATAACATGTTTCTCCTTCTTGGTATGGTCAGGTAGCCAGCATTCTGCACATCATAGTATCCATTTTACAGCTGGAGTAACTGAAGCCTGTATCAGTGCTATCATTGTAGCAGGTAGAGGAGGGAAAGATACATTAGTCTGTATTCCTCCCACCCTCACCCATTCAAGAGGTCACCTTTGCTCTTGAGCAACTGAGAAAGTGATAAGTGAGTTAATTTTCAAGTATTCTGAGGCTTACCTCCAAGCTGTGACAACAAGGACTTATGTTAATCTGACACTGTTTTCCTGACTTGTAGTGCACCACCAGTTTCCCAGAATTGACCCCTGACAGATCTGACTATCGGAGCTGGAGGGGTCTGTATGACCTACTCCTAACTTAACATTTGGGGCAAATGAGGTCCAGAGAAGAGAAAAGTCTTATTCCTGAGTGCATGATTGACAGAGACATTCCCCCCACCTTTTCCCACCAAACCATTTCTCTTCCCATGTCCCTGTCATGTCCAACATATCTTTTCTCTGTTTCTCAGATTAATCTGATCTTAGCAAAACAGAATAGAAGGCAAGGGCATCCAGACTGTCTGATGCTGAGGTGAATACATTCTGGCAAATGACAGGCAGCTATAAGAACTGCCTTCTTGGTGGATACAGTGTGAGATATACTCCCAGGAGTTATCAATCAATCATAACTGTTTGTATTTTCTTTTCTTTAAATGAGCACATTTGGGTTCTGAGCATGTACTGAGGATCTTGCATACTTTTTGCTGTTAAATTCTTACCGAAATCTTCTGAGGTTGGTAGGACAGAAGTTATCCCAACAGTACACTGAGGAAGCTGAGGCTGGAGGTGGTCACTTGCTGAGTGCACACCATCAAGGGAAAGGATGGGGCAGCTGGGAACACCTGGGAGTCAGAGCAAGAACCTGTGACTTCCTGCCTCACTTGACTTCCACCGCAGGAGACTGCTTCTATCTGTGTTCTGGTGACCTAGGCAGGAGCCCTCAGGGAGGGGGCGAGGGTCACGCTCTTCAACCTGTGTCCCATTGCTTACATCTGCCTAGTTCTGTCTTCCTGGCTGAGGGTCAGGGTCAGATAGGTGACAGTGCCCTCTAGAAAGCAGAGGTCCAGATCTGTCCTCCTGGTCTTCCCTGGTCCCCTCCCCTGGCCAACCCAGCAGGGAAACCAAAATGGTGCCCACAAGCCAGGATTCTACTCATGCCTGTGCAGACAGTGGCCAGCCTGCCTGGATCCGGGCGCTCTGTGACACCTGGCCTCTTGGAGCCGGGGCTCAGCAACTCAGAGTGAAAAGCAGGACTTCACCTCAATTCTCAGAGCCAAGGGAGGGCCACTCTCCAAGGCCCCCCTCCATTCCTTTGCCTCTCTTCCCCGGCCTTTCTTTCCCTGCTTCTGGCTTATTTGTTAGACACATGTCAAGCCTGATGAACTAAATGATGCAAAGATGGAGATGTAACAGCTCCTTTTATCTCTCACTTCAAAACCCAATTTGTTAGCGCTGTCTCCTGAGGCTGTACTGCAAACCCAGCCTCTCTCCTGCTTCCAACACTCTGCATGTTCAAGTCTCTCCCGCTTCCTACACTCCGAAGTCTCCTTTCCTTCCTTTCCCCTCTCCTCTCTGCATTTGTACCCCTCTTCCTGTCATCCCTTTCTCTTAGTTACCCTTTCCCCCCCCCTTCCCCCATTTTATACTTTCTTAAACTCTTTTGTATGCCTCTCTCTGTCTCTCTCAGTTCCTCTCTCCTTTTGCTTGTTCCACCATTCTCCCTTTTCTCTTTCCTGGAGGTATGAGTTTGCCTTCTTGTTAAAAGGTAGAGAGCAGGTATGCTTCCTGGTGGAGTGGCCGGCAAGAAGCAGCTTGGCTTCCTAACCTTTGATGCCTGGTTTCTGGAAGACATGGGTTTCTCTTTGACAGAAATCCCCTGAGGTTCTGGAGAGGGTGCCCAGGACTTTCTGCTCCTTGGGAATACGGAGCACCCACTCCATCAGCTCAGGAATTCAGTGATCCTAATTCAGTGATGGCCTGGGCTGGGGGCTAGGTTTCCTCACAGATCAGAGTCAACAGTACTCCTCCTGGGTCTGCGCTGGGGAACCTACCCCTTAATCAGTCCAGACAGCAGCTCATTTTCCACCCCTCTCCCCACCCCTGCCCCGGTGATTATAGCTTAAGTGGATTCCTTGGTGCAGGGTGCTGAGCAACCAGGGATCCTTTGGACAGTACCTGTGTGGCCCAGTGACTTGACCGTGGTAACAGAATGTCCTGCCCAGCCCACCCCTGCATCCCCAGCTCACGGCTGCAGGTCATGGGGATTGACCAGGAGTGGGGACCATGCTGATCCTCCTGCGTAGCCACACATGTGCAACTGGTCATGACTCCACTGCTCAACATTCCCCAGGGGATTCCTGCTAACTCAAAGAGATTGGGGCCAATCTTATCCCAGATCATACCTTTCCTGCCCCCTTTCAATAGAGAAAGGAGTGGAAGACCCTGGAGAAGATCCTTCCAGAAAGGAAGGTTTCCTCCAGCCCTTTCCAAGTTATGCTGAATAGCCCCACCTCAGAATTCCAGTAGCCCAGGTGCCTACCACCCCTGTACTCCTCTCAGGTGCTTGGGTGACTCCCCATCCCCTGAGACCTCACTGGGACCAAGGCTCACAGTCCCCCCACCCCCCAGGAAGGGCTTGCCCAGGATGTCAGCAGGTAGGTAGTGTTTCCTGCTTGCAGCTCTGGGCAGGGGGGGGGGTCATCTCTCTCTTGTACCCCAAGAACTCCTGTGCCCTTTCCTGTTTCTAACCCCGGGCTTGGCTGCTTGGGTTCCTCACAAGTTCTACGGGTGGTCAGCAGGAGGACAAGGGTTGCCCTGCCCTCCACAGAGCCCAGCCTTCCAGGGCCCAGCAGCTAGAGCGCTGCTCCTTCCACTGCAGACTATTCACATGCAGCTGATGGTCCCTTTGGAAATAGACAGTCATCAGGCGCTTATGGATCTTTCAAACCCCCTTTTCTCCCTAATAATCCCTCCTCTGGGGTGGTATTGATTCCTAGCTGCTGGCAGCCTCTTGGTATGCCAAGGCCCAGTTTGGGGTGGATAAATCGTTGTGTTGTCATTTTCACACAGCAATTACCCGCTCTGATTCCTCTCCTCCCACCTCCGCGCCAGCTACATGACCACCGGCTTATTGACAGCACACTGCAAACTGAGCCAGCTGGGCAGGGAACCCGGGGACCCGTGAAGCTCGGGCAGTTGGCAGGAGCGAAAACTTTGGGAAAGCAGGCCAGGGGGCAGGCTCTGGACTAGATGGCAGTTCCCCCAGAGCTCTGGCTACTGGGAGGAAACCTCAACTTTGCAGACACAGAGGAGGTGCCTGGGGACTGTGCAGCATGTCAAGGGACTTTGGCTTTTGGGTGTGAATATTGCTCCTCCCAGCTCCTACCTCGAGCTTTCCCGCTGTTGGCTGCTTGGGATGCAGGGCTCAGATCCAGCTCCGTCTTTTTCATTCATACTCAGCTGACATGTTCTCTGAAGAGGCTGCTAGTAAACATTCCGGCTTTGCAGATCCCATAGTCCAGGTTGCAGCCTCTCAATGTTGGTGTGATACAGAGCAGCCACAGATGACACAGGAGTGAGCGAGCACAGTCGTGTGCAGTGCACCTTTGCTCACACTGACATTTTGAGCTTTGTGTCTTTCACATGCAGCAGTCATTTGATTTTTTCTTCCCCCTGAACATTTGAAAATGTGAGAACAATTGCTAGTTGGTGGATCCAGAAATAGGCAGCACCAGAGTCTTGCTGACCCCTGATTTAGATCCAAATGGGCCTGAAAAGATTTGGACTCACTATTCCTCACTTTCCAGATGAGGAAACAAGGCTGTGAGAAGGAAGCATCCTGGAAGCATCCTGCTTCATGAGAGGAGGGTTTAGTATAGTGAAGGGTCTCTCAGCAGGTGAGGGCCTTCTTGGGAGCTTCTACATAACATCCTTGGCAATGGAGAGGTAGCCTGGCTCGGTGGTTGGTGGTGAGGAATCTGGGCACCATAGCCTGGGCTTGGGTCTCAGCTTCATCCGCTCTGTGTCACCGTGGGCAGTTTCACTCTGGCAGATCTGGGGGAGGATGAATCCCAAGAATCTCCCTGCCTCAAGAATAATGATTACTTTGTGATTCTAATAGTCAGCCCTTGTTCCTGTCTTCAGGGTTCTAACCTGCTTAGTGATTCTTAGAAATAAGTTCCTACCTCCTCCAGCAACCACCAGGCCTGGCCTCCCTGACATTAGTCTGTTCTCCAGGGCCCCCTCCCACTGGCGATGCACTCAAGGCTGGGCACAAGGCTAGTCCCCGGAGCAGCCTTACCCTGGGCTTTTTGCAGGAAGGCTGAGCTCAGCAGGCGTCCATCTGGGCAGGAGGAGATAAGGCCAGCCAAGCCCTGGCCCCTGACACCTGGCATGAAATTGAAAAGCACCAGACTCCTGCCTCCACAGCCCGGCGCTTCAAGTGAGAGAAGCTGGGACATGAAGGAAGCTGTGCTCTCCTCCGGGCTAGGCTCCAAGCTGCCCCAGTTCAGTGCTCCTCAGCCCTTCTCCAGGCAGAAAGTGCAGAAAGAGCAGCTTCTTATCAGCTCAGTGTCTTTGAAAATGCTGGTGGCAATGAGCAAGGAGCCCCTCTCTGGGGGGATAGAGGGGTGTTATGGCCCTGGGGGGGGTGTTCAGTGGGCCTGGTGGTCTCTTGGCTGTGGAGGGAAGAAGTCGGTTGACAGAAAAGGGTGTTTGGTGAATGTGTAGGCCTTGTCCTGGTGGAACTGTGCCCATTCTGAACATCACAGGAGAGCCTGCAGGTGTGCACACGGGATGCTTTTCCAGCAGTCCTACGGGGCAGGCCAGAGCACTAAGCGCCTGACTGGGTAAAAGGTATGCAGAGAGTCGGGAGGTTGAGAAAGTCAGGGGGCGTTGAGAGAGGGCCCTAACATCTGCAGTCCAACATGATCCTGAACTTGTCATCCTCCAGGCCTCCTGCCCTGAGGAGCTCTGTCATCTCAAGAGCCCTGCTAGGCATGTTGCTGTGGTAGACGGGGGTGAGGCTGGGGCAGCCCCCCTCTTCTTTCCCTCACTGTCAAAGCAACAAGAGGTAGGACAGCTTTGGCAGTGACTTCTCCAACATCCCGTCAGGGGCCCACTGGCCATTCCAGCAAGGGCAAAGGTTTTCTTCCCTTTTGACAGATGGGAAAATGGAGGCCAGGTTACCCTCAGACCCTATGGGAGTTTAGGGACCAGGGTGGAATTCACCCTCCAGGCATCCTATTCAGTACCCAGTCACCTAGTCATCCCCAGCTTTCTAGGGGTTGGGAGCGTTCCTAGGGCACTGGGAGCTGCTGTTTTCAAGTAAGGACTCACACATGTGGTCCTTGGCCTCTTGGAGTGCTGTGAAGGGAAAAAAAGGGTGAGAGAAAACAAATTGTGGGTATGAGTATTTTCTGTTCCCACAGCCATCTCCTGCTCTAAAGGGGCAGCCTTGTCCTTGTGGGCTGATGTTGGATGAGGAGGCAGGTCTCAGCTTTTAATCAAAGTTACATTAGATGAAGCCTTTATTATTCACCTGGCTTTATTATAGCACTTTTTACTCTGAAGTTAGAAGTTAATTTTCCCAGTTTTCATGGAACCCTGGTCTGCATAGCTGCCATCAACACCAGCAGAGTAGATGAGAGTAGAGGGAAAAAGGGAGGTCGGGGGAGAAGTCAAATCAAATAAACTCACCGCATCCAGTGGACCAAGAGAGGAGATGGGAAAACAACTTTAATAACACAGGAAGTTTCCAGAGGTGAGAGCAGGCTGGTGAAATAAGCCCTAATTAGCCCTAGCAAGATGGTCCCAGTCATCCTGACCCCACCAAAGGGATGGTAGAGTAGAGAAGCCTGGAGATGCAGATGGTTGGGCTACCGTGGGTGATCAGGGCCTGTGAACAAAGCCTGCTCCCCATATCCCGTTCCTATCCTGTGTGTGTGTGTGTGTGTGTGTGTGTGTGTGTGTGTTGGGTGTAGAGGGATCTATAATGCTGGTAGAGAGGTTAATGAGTTAGGACTAGGAAAAGGAATGACACACCCTCCTCAGGCCTGGGGTCATGGCTCCATTGCCCCCAGGACACACCGCACTCCCCAACACCCGTATTTCAGAAGTCAGGTCACCAGTGCCACAGACAAGTCTGCGAGACAATGAACTATGGCCACAGCCATCAGGGGAAGAAGACAGGGCTTCCTTTTCTAATGCTCTCCACCTTCCAAGGAAGTCATATCATTTTGACTTCTCACCAGTCTGTCAAGTGATGGTCTAATTTCTTTGTGCCTTCGGAGTCATGTCAAGCCTAGATTTATAGGTTAGGGGGCAGCCTGTGGTCAGGATCTGCTTTCCATTTCCATGATCAGTACAATATGTAACCTGGTGTCAGCCTGGGCTGGGGTCAAGGCTACACCCTCTGGCCATGGCAGAGGAAGAGCCACATCTGCCCTTTAACTGTCAGAGGACAGGCTCATGGCCACCAACAGTCTTCAGCCCCAAAGCACCAAATGCAATAGCTTGAAAGAGAAGGTTCTTCTCACCTAGCCTTACCAGTTGGTTGATTTAGTCTCCTTTGTTCCTTCCAAAAGGGGGAAAGGGCTGCAGGTAGAACTAGAAAGGCCTGAGTGCACCCAGGTCTGCTTTTATATTGGAGATCACAGTCACCAACAGGGCAGGAGGAGTGAGGGGAAGGATGGGATGGCTATCCTGACAGAAGGGTCAGTGCCTACCCAGAGAGCAGCCTACAGGCTGGTCTTATCTATCCCTGTGTCTTCTTAGAAGGCCTTTGAACCAGTTCACACCTGGAGTGTCCTCAGTGTTACCAGTGAGCTCCCACATGTTCCTGGGTGGGGCTGCCAGTAAGTAGCCTACATCTCTGTTCCACAGAGGAACCTGGTGTTTGTTCTCTAAGGAGCTTTTGCACCTTTTGCATCTTAACCTACTCAGCATCCCCATTCATCCATTCACTCATTCATTCATTTTAGAAAAGATCCCTCAGTTCCTACTATGTGTCAGGCACTGCTTTTAGTGCTAAAGACTCAGCTGAACAAAACTGGCAATCTCTCCTATTGACAACTTTTTTTTTCCCTTTAAGGATTATTTATTTATTTATTTATTTATTTATTTATTTATTTATTTATTTATTTATTTATTTATTTATCACTTTGAGGTTTATTTTTTAATAGATATTTTTTAATTCATTTTATTGATTTGTCACAATTGTGCATTAATTGATCCTTCCTCCTCCCTCCATAGCCCCCTCTGTATCCCCCTTCCTCCTCCCTCCATATCCCCCCTCTGTATCCCCCCTTCAGTCACTCCTCCCATTTTTCTGCAAATTGTTGTTTGGTTAAGTTGATGTTTGGTTGTTGGTTGTTTAGCCTGTTGTTCTCTTCCGATATATGGCAAGTGTGTATGTGTGTGTGTGTGTGTTTTTTTTGTTGTTGTTTTATTTTTTGATTGTTTTTTTTTTTTTACCCTGGGGCTTTCCCACTTCACTAACATTTGTTAACTATCCTGATCTTTTGTGCTCTTCACCTCCCCTGCCTTCTTCCTCCTCCTCCTCTCTCGCTCCATGGTTCAGTCCCATTGGTTGTTTTCATTTTTTATTTGTTTGTTTGATTTTCCCTATATCCCTCATATAAGTGAGACCATCCTGTACTTCTCTTTTTCTTTTTGGCTTATTTCTGCTAATATGAGTCTTTCTAGTTCTATCCAGGTTGCTGCAAATGACATGTGTTTGTCCTCCTTGATGGATGCATAGTATTCCATCGTGTATATGTACCACATTTTTTTT
>PVHY01007058.1:0-70022 GCA_004024945.1 Uropsilus gracilis
AAAGGATCAGACTGCTGACCACCCTGCAGGGTAAACACATGGCTCTGGTCCTGAGCCTGCTTAGAACCTCAGTCCTGGCATCCACACTGTAACCTCACAGATCTGCAACTGTAACTGTGCTCATGGCCCATTTCAGTTCCAACATCCCATGACTTACGACCAATTCATTTTATCCCAATTCAGCAACACTCCTGATAAAGTTGAAGAAAAGTGTATTTATACTAAGACTGAATTTGGTGTAGGCTGGAACTACAGGGGTGAAAGAATTCACCAGAGACAAAACAGGGGGATTTATTGAAATACATGATTAAGGGAAGCGGTGAGCAAGATTGGAGGGGTCTTCTGCACAGAATGGGAGTCCTGAGGCTCTGTTTATAGCCCAAGTATCATCAACTGGTTCTTGGGTGGGTCCTAACTGATAATCCAGATTTGCACAGTGGATCATCACTCCAGTTGCCATCAGCAGTGGCCCAAGTTTCCAGGGTGACCCCATTCATTACCTTTATCCATTCAAGCCTCCTGAACTTGCTTACTGGGCAAGGAATAATGACTTTAGTTTAAAAATTATACCACAACAGTATTCTAGTTACCTATGAGGGGTTATCTAGATCATACCTTCATTGGTTATTCTACACTCTTCTAATTCTTTTCTTAATACCACACTCCTTTCCCTGGGATCTGAAATTGTCTCGCTTGCTCATTAACTTGGTTTGCAGTTAGTCACAAATGACAAGGATGCTTCTGTCTCATCCTGGGGGCCTGGGCCTAGTGACACCTGTAGGGTAAAGCTGGCTTGCCCCGGTCTGCCTGCTCCAACATGCTCACACTCATACACAACGATTCTTCTCCTTGATGTCCTCTATCCTTGCCTTGGATAATTCTCATCCTGGGTTCAAATCCTTCTGCTTCCAGTGGCCTATCCCAGCAGACACAGCCCTCCATCTGCCTACCCATGCCAGCCTGGACTGGCATGGGTCTCCCATGCCACACAGCTCCCCTCTAGTACCCAAGGTTCAGGCTCTGACAGTGGCTTGCAGGGTCTCTTCTAGGCTGCTCCCAGTCAGGGTTCCACAACCTTCTCTCTAAACACCTTTCCATGGAGCGTGGGTACCACCCAGTGTTGCACCACTCAGGCAACCCCTGCCACTTGGGCACCCCCTGCCTCCCCCACCCCATCACCTGGAATTCTCTGCTGCGGACCTGCTACCAAACTCACCCCCAATAAGGCCTTTACTAAGCAAGGACCACCCATGAGAGGCGTGATAATCAGCACCTTCAACGTGCTGATGTGATTCCCACAACCAGGTAAGCACTGCCGGCATCACCCTGCTTTCTAGTCCTGAGCACAGATGGACAAACACTCGGTGATCGAGAAAGATAGACTTGCTGTTTGAAACAACACAGCTAGAGTCAGAGGGGATGGTGCTAAGGGACATACATCAGAGAAGTACAAACACCAGATGGTGTTGCTTACACAGGAATCTCGAGAAACCGAGTCAAGGGCCAGATCAAGCCCAACTAAGAACTAACCCCAGAAAACTGATGAGAAAACCGAGCTTACCAGGGGATGGTGATGGTGAGCACTGGTGGGGAAGGGGTGCAATGGACCGTGAGGTGGCCTGCCGGGGTGCTGGCAGATAGCATGGTAGCAGCACCTGAGAAACAGCAACACAAACAACAATGTAAACCGTTGTGGCATCAATTTTTCAAAAATTATATAAAAATAGCATGGATTCATTAACTACTTCATAGGAACCTACCAACCCAGAGCAGATCTCACAATGAGCTTGAAAGTCTTTTGTTGACAAGGCCAATATCATTCCCTTCCTTTCCCCTATACAGTAAGAACCAGTGACCAGAATTGGTGCCTAATCACGACCAGCAGTCCCCCACCACCCCCTGACCTCCAGCCCTTGCCTCCAGCTCGGACCTGAGAGCTGTTGGGAACTGAATGATGGGAGCTGTAACCATGGGCAGCCTGTCCTGTGTCCCAGTTACCAGGGCAAGGTGGCTCTGGCTGTGGCCAGGTCTACATGCTTGTGGGAGATACCTACCCTGGAAAATTGTTTTGAGAGTCTATTTTTCTCACGGAGCAATTGTTTGCCTTTTGTATTAATGAATGTACGATGCCACGTATTGATAAACTTCTTTATAAAAATTGTGCAAAGTGGGCAGTGGTAAAACAGACCTCGTGAGTCACTCTGGTCTTTCATCTCTTTTCTGTACTTTTGTTTTTGAATGTCCTTGTCAACTGTCCCTGGTACTTGACCTGGCTGGTTCGTGGCCACATTCCTACAATGACCCCTTGTGCCTGGCCCCACTGTACCTTCCCACCTCTGAAATCTCCAGTCTCCTCCACCTTCTTGTGGGCAACTGAAGGACAGATGCTGAAGAAGGGAATTGCTCAGATACTGTAGATAGTGGTGCAAGTTTCACAGTCAACAGTGACCAGACAGGGCTTTCAAGCACTTTTTGCTGATTAAAGCTCATTAACCTTCCTCAGATGACTTAACATTTTTAGGTGTGAACTCCCCTGCTGCAGAGTGGTAGTGTATAGTCATCAGCCTCAGCAAGTGAGTGTAACAAGAAAACCAAGTCTGAGCACAGTGTCCGTCAAGTGCTACACAGAAAGTGGCGAAGTTGGAGCGTTCGATGCATAGTTGTCAGGGAATCAGAATCAAAACCCAGAATTTCTATCAACCCAGGAAAACCCTTCACACTGGAAAGGGTTTACCACTGAGTAAGTGTCAAACTGGGATGCGACACATTACAGATGGTCTGCTTTGGCCTGAGAAGATGGGGGAAGCTCGGCACACATTCTCCAGACAAACCACAAATGATGCTGCAAGCCTGGAAATTCGAACCTCGGCCGTGAACAGCCCAACCTGGCTTCACCTGGAAGGGGGAGGCCATCTGTGCTTGCTAGTAGACTCATGCAAAGGAAAGAGAAGCGTCTCCTTCTTTTGTAGAAGCAAGCTGGCCACTTGGAGTCAGGAGCCCTGGGAGCCAGCAAGGTGCCTCCCTGCAGGAATGTGGAGATGGGTGCATCGTCCTTGGTGTCCAGCACCAAGCAATACTTCCAGGCCTGGGAGAGACTGTGGCTCCAGGGGCCCATCCCTAGTTAGCTTTGAGAAAAAGCTACACACATTTCAGAGACAGAGAAAGAACTTACCACCATAAGTTTTCTATAGTAAGTGCTCGAAGGGACTGAGGAAACCTCCTCCCTTACTTTCAACAGGAAGGCAGCACACTTATTCTGTTTTTATTATTTGCTCTTAAAAGAGGTGAACTGGAAAGAAAAATACTTCTAGGAGAAAAGGAAAGAGAGAGAAGCTGAGATGACAACTATTTAGTCCTATCACCAAGTGTGGCCTGAACATGGAGGACAGGCTGTATGATAAGCCCATCAGCAGGGAGTCAGGAAAAGGAGCCCCTTGGGGCAGGTACCTTAACGGAGGGATGGAGAGAGTCACCCCTTACTGTGCTACTGTCGGGGATATGGCCTGAGTCCAACAGGGCAGGATGGTCAGCAGAGCCCAGGGCCATGGGCATCGTGGTGACGCAACCACCTTCACACTCCTGGTCCTGAAACCTCACAGAGGCACAAGGGTGAGTCTGGGAAGGGCTATCAAATAACCAGCCTGCTTTGGCCTCAGGAACCAGTGCAAATCTGCTCCAGTGCCACCTTGCCTCTACTTTGAATTCAGGTGGAGACACCAGCGCCCAGCTATGCAGAGTACAAAGTACAGCACCTTGTACTTCAGTAGCTTGATGAATACTTTCTTTGAATGATATTTTCCTATAGAGACTTTCTCAGAGTTGTCAAGCGGGGCTTTGGGAGGGTGTGGCCCTAGCCCAGGAGGAGGGGAGGGCAGAAACTGCTAAAGGAAAAATGGCAAAGACACTGAGTTTAATAAAGTGCATTTTGAGATGGCGTGCTTATTATTTAATACATCACATAAAATATAGCTTCCATCTTTTCAGTGGATGCATTTTTGAAAATTTAACAACCTGCTATTCAAGAGAAATAAATGAATAAAAATGGGGGGAAAAGAAACACAATGGTGATTACAGGTATTCTGGGCAAAGTAGCACTTAAGTTTCTCGAAACTCACAAGCCTCCACGTGGTTGACTTGGTGGCCGAATGATCAATACTGATTTTCAGTTTTGAGAAGTCAAACTGCACAGTTCCTTGTGCCAGTGACTCCCTGGCACTGTCCCAAGCTGAATACCATGGACCTAGCCTTCTGGCACTGTGGTGTCGAACCCCCCACCTCCAAGATTGTGTTAGTGGACATCGAAACTTTTCATAAGTTTCGCTTGCACTTCTGAGGACACCACCAGCAAAGGCAACAGGCAAGGTCATGTGCATGACCACAGATGAGAAACTCCTTTTCAAAGGAGCAGCTGAAGGTCTCAGGGAAGGTGGGATAAAGGGTTCTCTCATGGTAACGAGTGAACCTCCTCCCACCATCGGCCCTTGCTGTGTGCTGGCTTGGTTCTGGATCCTTCCCACATATAATGCACTGACTCTCACATCAACACTGGGTTACAGGCTGGGATGTGAGCTGGGGTCCACCTTTTACTGATGGGGAGATGGCTGCTGGAAGATGGGGTGCAGGGGGCATAGAGTAAGTTCCTATCCTTTATGCCACTTTCTAGCATCTGAACACCCTCACACTTCCAGCCCTGAAACCCCACAGAGACACAGGGGTGAGTCTGGGAAGGGTCATCAAAGAATCAGCCTGCTTTGACCTCAGGAACCAGGGCAAATGAGGAGCCCACAGACCAGCGGGCTGGTGGGTGACTCCAGATGGGGAGGGATGTAGTATGAGACCAGGAAGACACAGCTCAGGAAGGAGGGCTGACACCTGGAGAAGTTTGAAGTAAACAGTCAGGATGATTCCTTCATTAAGACTATTTCAATGGCCTGCTACATATGAAGATACACAGAACTTCAGAGAAATCACACGTATCGATTCAGCAGGACATGCCTTTTTAATAATTTATTGTTTTAATTGTGCTAACATTAGGATTCTTCCATCATCAGGTGTCATTCTGGTAGGCCTCCAACCACCAAATCACTTTGTATTCCATATTCCTTTGTGCCTCCTTCCGTCTCTGCCTGTCCTGTCCCCACCCTTCCACCTGATACATCAGTTCTATAGTTGACTTGCAAGGTTATTTTTTCAAATTCTGAAGCCTGGTTCAGTTTATATTCCATTTATTAGTAACGTTATTCATATTTATCCTCCTCCTTCTGGCTTGTTGCACAGAGCATTATCCCTTCTGGTTCCATCTACATAGCTGTTCATGACATGTGTTTATCTTTTGATTGCTGAATACTATTCCACTGTGTCTCTATGCCACATTTCTCAGTCCCCTCATGTTCAGGGCACTTAGGTTGCTTCAACATCTTCGTGATTATGAATAGTGCTTAGTGTGCAGAAGGCAGTAGTCTTCCTTTCTAATTAGTGCTTTTGTATTCTTTGGTATTCAGCAAGATATTGGGTCAAGTTCTTTAGAATGTTATTTTTGAATCTTATAAGGAAATGTGGTTTGGAGACTACTTGAGTGGATTTATGTCCGACTGAACAAATAATGGTGGGAAATAGCATTCTTATCAAACTAGAGAGATAGGCTCCAGAAAGAAGCTGCTAGTTGGATGAAAGGATAAGAACATCCTTATTAAATCTATAGTTAATACAGGCATAGATATTACAAGTACCTTAAAGGGCAAGCCAGCCTCCAGAACAGTCCAATAGATGTGAACGAGGGACCGGTGAAATTAGCGTGACATCCGACAGGAGTATGAAAACCTTACTTAGATGAGGGGGAGTAATTTGACTGAATATCTATTTTAGTTCAAAAAATGGCTATTTTATTTTAAGTCACCAATAATTAATAAGATAATAATGTCCAGGAAATAAAAAAATAGTGAAATTCTACTATGCTGTATGCTTTTTGTGTTCTATTCTGATTTAGAGTCCCTATATTAGGGGAAGATAAACAAATAGGTCTTCTCTGGAGAAGGTGTTGCTGCTGATCAAAGTCTTGGAAAGCATCCCACTTGAAGAATAAAGGAAATGCTAATGGTCTTGGTAGTTACCTTCAAATTAGGCTTGTAGGAGAGGATGAAAGAGACAGCTTTTAAAATTCTGTTCTTCTTTGGGTTGCTCTGCTGTTTCAGGTACCCTGTTAAAAGACACATTTCTCCCACTGCTTTATAAAAGCCCATCCAATGCAGCCTCCCCGAGCTTTCTGAGGTTTTTTTATTTTACCACTTTCTCCATCCCACAGCCAGTGTCTTCAAATGTTAGCTGCCAGCCCCCAGATTCCAGGTCCTAACCACATTGAGATTCACACTATTTCTCAAACACCTAGCAACTTGTTTTCCGCCTGCTGGCCTTACTGTCCCCTCGACACAGGACCAGCTTCCTCCCCTCTTTGCTGTGTGAATGTGTGTCTCCTCAGCTCTTAGCAGGATGACTTCTGCTAAGAACCTGAACTGGCCCGGCCCCTCCCTGCTGTTCCTGCATGTATCCCGACCCCCAGGGGAGATTCCAAACAGGATTACATGTCTGAAACCACCCCAACACTGGCCAAATGCTCCAGGAAAGCACAGGCCTCAACCCCCACATCCACCACATCCAGTGTGGAGAAGGAACTAAATGAGGGGATATCCCATTTTTCAAGAGCAAAGGTAAAGCCAAAGTGGAAAAGTTGCTTGAAAGGTGAATTTTGCTGAAATTCAAGAAAACACTTCTCTGCCTCGACCTCGTGGCTTCAGGTACCTTCCCCACCCATCCCCACCCTCAACCTTGACTTCCTCATTAAAAAAATAAAAGGGGGTGCAGCTCATCCAAGGTCCCCACCCACCTGCACCAGGAGAGAACATTGCTGGAAGTCCTGAACACCCTGAACACAGGCCTCTCTCTGCTGGGGTAAAGCTTTATAAATTCTTGAAGCAACCCCACAGGCACTGTGTGTTCTTTCCAAATGAGTAGAATCTTAAATCGTGAGGTTTCTACAGGTGCTGGAGTTCAGAAGGCTTAGCAAACCCATTTACAATAGGCTGGCTTTAGCATGGAAACACAGAGGCATTTTATTGGTTAAAAATCAATGATGTCTATAAAAATAGCCCTTTCTACTTTGTAAAACCCTTGCAGGGTGACAAAGGATGGTGCTTACAAGGGTGGGCCTGACACCATCTGCTCAGAGTTTGGTCCCCTGTGAACCAGGGATCCCACAGATATACTAACGGAGGCCGTGCCTCGAGGACCAGCTCTAACCTGCAGTCCCCTGGCAGATTTTGCCTACAAAACCATTCATACGGGTTTCCTCTTCCAGAATTCACTTGTAGAGATGGGTGTGCACGGGACCTAGTTATTTAGATCAACATGGATTAAAAAATTAAAAAGCATTTCAAAATGCTCTTTTTTTCCACCAGAACCATCCTTAGAAATATGAACAGAATTGAGGTCATTGATGATGAAGGGATCGGGGAGGGGGGCAGCAATAAAGGTAGGAAGGGGCTCAGTGGATTGTGGTAGAGGATCATGGCACTTTGGGGGTGGGGACTGGTTGGTGACAGGCTTCTAAAGAGGTATGAACCTATACCCCTAAATCATACACAGTGTTATGAACCAATGCTAATTTAATTATTTTAAAAAACTTAATCGGCAGGATTATGCTTTGTTTTTTTCATCAGTTTAAAGCACAAAATGCTCATTTTAAAATCACACCTCAGAAACAGCGGGGTACCCACTTGGGAGCCCCTAGGTCACACAACTGGCTGGTGCTTCCTCTGTGGGGCCAAAGTGCAAAGGTTACCAGTGCAGGCAGGCAGCCACCCCGCAAAGGCCACTCTGGGTTAGGGCCACAAACTCAGATAGCATAAAAGGAGACGTTTATAATCATCTAATACCCAGTTCATCTTTAAAAAGTCTAGAAATGTCTAATAATAAAATGTCCAGATTATAAACTGTGATGTTGCCTTTTATGGAACAAGGAGATAACCTGATAACACAAGGAGAATGAATTGCCTGATGGGCATATAATCAGAGCACAACTAGACCTTCAGTTCTGCAGGGCACGAGACTGATCTTTTTTTCTGAAAAAAGTTTATCTGAATGAACTCTATCCCAACATGGTGTGCTATATGTAGTCTTTCGAAAAGGACAAATGTATTTCCCGAGAGTCTTTATCCGTTAACGCCCGTGACCCTGCAGTACCCCAAATACTGGCACCAATACACTGGAAATGTGGCATTTTAATTAACTGTGATATCCTTAGAGCCAGAGTTCACTCAATAATGATCTGCCTTTGAGTGGAGTTCAAATTATGTGGGCGTCCTTAAAGTGCTCCCATTGACTCTATTTTTAAAAAAGATCACATATTGAAGAGAATTTGGGAAGTAACTTTTATGTCTCTTTTCAGTGTGAGATCTTTGTTTCTCATGCATAACAGGCTGGGGGGGAGCGTACCCACCTAGAAGGCAAACTCATGCCTCTGTCCAGAGATCATGCAAGAAACTGTGTGTCTGCCAAGAAAATACTCAGAGCTGGAGAACGCTTGCAAAGGTGTGTCCCATGTGACTGACTCACCCTTGTGCCCATCCCTGACACAAGATACACCTTCTGAGTGGTGTCTGTGCCACCACAAACAGTGTTGGTCTGTAGGATGCATATGCAATAGCTATCCCGCTACCTAGCTAAGGTTGCTATTGATCCACAGACATTGAGAAAGCCACTTAGTCTGATTACCTTATGAACAGGATACAAACCATGTAATGCAAGCTTTGATGTACTTCTGCTTTCCTGCCCAGTTTTACTAATCAAAGATGATGTTGTTGGCTTGGGTGTTTTTACTCTTCCCAGGCTGGTTTCATTGCTCTTCCTCTTGAGTCTCCCCAGACCTGACATCACATTCTGATGATGACTATTTACTCTCTTTAGAAAAGACAAAGAAGGTGCTGACCTTCCAAGGTCGCCCCAAGTCACACGTCATGTTTTGCACACAGACGTCCACCAGCATCACCTGCCGGGGACCCACCATCTCAACAGAGAGCAGTCAGACACAACTGCAAGAGACAAATTGTAGATCACTTGCAATGAGTGAGAATGGGGAAAATCTGGACTTTTTAAAAAATTACTCAACATAGCTGCACCATATACCTCAGTGACTTTGTCTCACAAATTGTGGAAAGCAGATTCTAGCCACAGAGTAGAGCTGATTCTTTGGGAAACCAATGCCTTAGGTATTGTACAGTATCAGGGAGAGACTTGCATCCTAAGACTTTGCCTTGACACAACCTCATGTCGGGTGAATCCACATGAAAGAGTGGGTGAAAGCAAGCAGCATGGGATGGAGCCTTGATGGGAAAGGCACAACCTGCGGAAGCAGCTTCTCTTGCAGAGCAGTGTAGGATGGTGCAGAGTTGTGAAATCCTAATTCTGCTTCCACTTGCCCTATCTAGGAAATTATCCTTTGCTCTTAAATTACTCAAGGCTTTCTTTCCATCTAAAGTGAGACAAACGACATTGGAAGTGAGGAAGAACTTTCTCCAAAAAAGAAGAAAAAAGGGCTGGAAGGTGCAAAAAAAAAAAAATTTCTGTCTTAGAAGATGGAAACATCTGCTGTGATAACATGAGTACAAGGCAGTAGGGAGAGTGACAGGGCCTCACTGGGCCCCAGCTCTGCAGATGCTGTGGGTCTCACCCAGAGGCCCAGGACTGTCCTGGGTACCTGCCCATCTTGGCCCAGGCAGAGGATCCTTGTGGCAGTAGCTCTGCTTCTGGCCCCCACCACAGCCCAACTGGCTCCCACTGCTGCCTTGGCAGCGACAACCCCAAACTATTTTTATAAACCATACGTCTTCTTCTTGGCATATTTGTTTTTGAAGAAAATTACTAAAGTTGAAATGGCCAATAAATCACACCAAGTACCTATACATGGAAATCTGGCTAGCGCAATGCTAGAAGGTACTGACAATCCAGGTAACTAACCAAATGATGTTTGGTTAGCATTCAAGTCACTTTCTGGACCCAAAATTAATCTTCTCATAGTCTACAAAAGAGTGGGTTGATGGTGACAACAAGGAGAAAAGGAGCTAGAGTAGAAAGAACAGGAGGAGGCTGAGAAGCCAGTGAAAGAGGATGAGAAAACAAATGTGGTTGCTTGGAGGGTCAAATCTGACCTTCTGTGCCAGTTGTAGCATATGAAATACCTGATCTTAGTGCTGGGTGGGCCGAACACATCGGCAAGACTTCATTCAGGAAGTTGGTTCATTGAACAAACCTTTTCATGGCAATGAGATCACATTCAGGTATGTCATTGCTAGATGTGATGTGGTGTGATCCTATCATTCCATAACTTATGAGCATGTGAAGAACGAAAGAACAATATTCAAAGAAAAACTGAAAAATTTCACCCCACCAGACTAGCACAAATAAGTTAAAAATCAACAAGTTAATGTGAATCCATCCAAAGAAGTCATATAGCAGACAACAAAGTGCATACAAACAAAGAAGGAAGAAAGCTAGAGGCAGAAACAGAAATCACAAACAAGCCTATGAGAGAGGAGCAAAAAAATCAAGCTTGGATTCTTTAAAAGCTCCATTAAATTGATAAACTAATAGTAATGATAAGGAAAAGAGAAAGTTCAAATAATCAATGTTGTAAATGAATATAGGAAGATCTTAATGGAAACTGGGCACACTGAAAAGATTTTTAAGGGATGCTGTGAGTAAATTTCTGCTAATAAACATTTAAATTTAGATGAAACTGACCAATGTCTAATAAAATTTACCAAAGTTAATTTAAGAAGCATTAGAAAACTAAAATCATTATTAAAAAGTGTAACATATCAACAAGGAAAAGTGTAAGAAATTATGGAAAGAAGTTACAGAAGATACACATGAATGGAGGGGCAAAGCATAAGACCCAAGACTGTAAGTATACCAGTTCCCCTGAAATTGACCTAAATATTTAATACCATCCCAATAAAAAATCACAAGAAATGTGTGAGCCTCTGTGTGTACACAGCTGTTTGTTTGCAAGCTGACTGAGTTCTGAGACTTACCTGCGAGATGGGCTCTAGGGAAGTGAGAAAGGGGCAGCGGTCCCAAGGGTCCCTGGGAAGGCTGTTGGACACCAAGGTCATGACTTTCACCGGGTTTCACCAGCCTCCTATCAAAATCATGTCTCATGTTCACACAGCTGTTCCCCCAACTCCCAGAATCAGGTCCAAGATAATGTCCTTAAGCCCATGTCAGGCTTGAGTTTCCTGTTCTCAAGATAAACATGACATTTCTAACTTCACAAACATCATCTTCTTCTCAGTAAGGAAACACAAGGTTTGAAGTCTACATAAAAGTGAGACCATCAGCATTTCTCTTTTTCTTTCTGGCTTATTTCTGCTAGCATAATTCCTTCTAGTTTCATTCATGTTGCCACAAATGACATGAGTTGGTCTCACTTATATGTGGGATATAGGGAAAACAAACAAAAGAATAAGGAAAAGTTAAAATGAACTGATATGAGAACCGAAGCATGCAGAGAGAAAGGGGAAGGGCAAAATCAGGGGAAGGGCAAAATCAGGAGAAGGATGAACACAAGTGACTAGGATGACGTTCACACGGTGACACAGTAGTGGGAAAACTGTGGGGTCTACAACACTAAGAACAATGTTGGAGTCCACAGCACTCTAAGAAAATATATAAAATCAATAAAAAACAATTAAGTAAGTGAGACATTCATGTAAATGCCACACAGCAAGCAGATAAGTTTATTGCCAAGATTGTTATCTTGAGGGTGTTTGATGAGATCGGGCACATTCAGGCCGTATGGCTGTAGAGTCTTATGGGTGTTTAATAGATGGACCCTGTTTTTGGCATTAGCTCCAGAGAGGGCTGTCCCCCTGGTTGGGGGAGAGCGAGACTGCATCACTGATGCCTGTATGCGTGAGATCTATCTTGAAAGTCAGTCACTCTACATGCATTTAAAGGGAGCAGTGAAGGAAACATTGTCAGCTAGTATTTTAGCAGAGCAAGAACTCTGATACTTGGTATATTTTAAACCATGCAACAATACCAACCATGGTTCTAATTTATCCTGAAACATTCCACAAATCAGACATTCCACGAATGTCCTTAGAGAAGCATTCCTTCCTCCCCCAGGCCTGACTGCTGAACAATTAATAATGTTGATGCTCTTTGCACATGAAGGAGATGAATATCTTGATTATTAATTGGTGCACTCCCACCCTGGGGAGCTCCACATCAGACTTAATGCAACAATATTATACAGTATGATGGACTGGTGTTGAGGAACAGGAAGGTAGGTAACCAAGAGGATTAGGGGGAAAAAATAGAAATGATGCCATTAGACTTTGGGAGAAATTTTGAAAGTCTGGATTTAGAAAGCAGTGGTTCTGTTTTCTCTACAGCTTTGCAAACTATAAACTGTTATGCAAATGTTGACATCTCAAGGTGATAATTTTCTTACGCTAACAGTTGGCAGCAGCATTACTTCCAGAACTCCTGTTTCCTGACAAGATGGAACCAGACTCACCCTCCTCCCTTTTCCAAGGAAGGAGCTCCACACCGAATCTCCATCAAGAACCACCAGCATGGGCCGTGGCGGTGCCAGGGTAGGATGGGGCTGGACCCAGAGATCACATGTCTGTCTGGTTCTGAGTGCAGGCTGTGGGGTCCTGTGGGGTCCTGCATGGCACTTGTGCAGGTCGCTAGCTGTGAGGAGCAACCAGGTGCCGACTCCTTGGCCAGGGCTGAGAGGATGAGACGAGGTTCTGGGTACAGTCCCATCACATCCCAACCAACTGGTTCTACAGAGCTGTCAGGGACGGAGGGGTAACGAGTCTGTAGCTATAAGAAGGGTCTCCATGGATGGGTCTGGATGAAATTTGATGCAGAGAAGAACCTTTCTCTAGTCATAGCATTGCCTTCTGGAAGGATTGCCAAGCATACCACCCACAGTGGCCTCAAAGGAGGGTGGCCGTGCTCAGAGGTGCTCAGAGGGACACCAAGCCAGTTGGTTGACTGGACAGTCACCACACCTGAGTCCCCTTAGCAATCTGGCCACATTGACCCCTCGACACAGTGGGGGGCTCATCAAACACATCAGCCACCATAGGAAGTTCCCCATGGGGAACTGGTCCCCACTGACATGCAATCAGAATGGGTTTCAGTGGGAGTTTGGGCGGGCATGGGAATAAGTATGGGGGTGTGCTCAGGGAGCTCTATATCCTGAAATGCCAATACATCTACCCAACCAGACACTCCCCCACCCATAAACTATTAGACAGAATCTCACGCTTGCAGGAGTGATGGAACCTGTAGGAGACCAGATGAGGGTATTCCAGTGGATCTGAGCCTGAAGATGGGATAGCTGACTCTGGACACAGACCAGCAGCATGGAGGACACCAGAGCCATGGACAAGGTGTCCATATCAAGGAAGGGGAGCTTGGGTGTCTGGGATCCTGATACCCAATACCTGTGTCCCAGAGGTGATGTTGAGAATTGTAGGTGAACAGAGTAGAGACAAGGGTGACTCTTCAATTTGGTGAGTTCGTGCTTCTTTGAAAGGATGCCCATCCACCCACCAAGAGCAGAACAGAGGGTGCAAGCACATCCCACCTGTGTGCACTCCAGGCGCTGCTGCCTGGGACTCCAGCAGTCCCACCCTGACCTTCCGCGGGCATCCACAGACAGAAGCATAGCACCTCTCCCCCTTTCCCCATGTACCTGGACAGAACCAAACCTTCACACAGCAGAAGGTGTGCCAGCAGAAAGCATCCTGCTTTCAGCCCACAAACTGACTTGCTGTTTGAACTTCCACACTATCCGGCAAGCAAATGTTTCTCCATTATGAGAGAGAGAGAGTGAGAGAGAATGAACTCCCCTTTTCTCTTTAAGTTCCAAAATAGAAAAGTAACCTTACCCAAGTTTGCCATCTGTTGGCTGGTGACCTGCGCTAAGCAGATGGCATGATTGCTTCCATGTCTGGTACCCAGTGAGCACTGGCAGCACATGCGCCATCGGCACTCCAGGCAGAGGGGATAAATATAGGTTGCCTGTTGATCCCCCCTGTTTAGAGCCTTCGGCTTCCAATGAATGTGCAACGCTTGATGAGGGAGGTAGAAGAGATTTGGCCACACAGGCTGTGCACATGTTTTATAGGAAAGTCAAAGATGCTAATTTGCAGCCATAAAATTCCAACTACCACCTTCTCAATCCCTCCTCCCCCCACCCCTCCCACCACCCCACCACCACCACCACAACCAAAGGCCTAAATTCAACAAGGGAGAAATGAGAAGTATATTCTTGCTGGGAAAAAAGGTCAATTTAATAAGCAGGAAGAACTTTGCCACCTAATATATATTGAGAGACTATTGACATTATTCCTTAACTTAAAAATAGCATTTCTCTAGAACTGTAGACTCTGGAACTTTCTGGAACCATTTACAATCTAAATCCAGGAGTCGTTTCCTTATTCTCACTTGCCTGGCCACTCTACATTTCACATTTCATGGAACCCCTGAGGGCCCTGCTTCCCTCTGCAGCTGGGGGTCAGAACCCCTGGGGAATGGCATCAAGCCTCACCTGGAAATGGAATTCCCTGACAGCCTACTGAGTAGCTAAAACTAAACTGATAAGTCATTTGGGAAGCTGCACTCCTGACGTGTGATGGAGACTCTTAGCGTCCATATGGATTTTTATGGAGCCTTACTATCCAGTGTGTGGGCTGGCACATAGTAACTTGCTGACTTCAGTTTCCAAAGGAGGGTCGAGCAGATCATTGTGTCTGAGGCCAGCTCCCAAGTTTTAGAAATCTTGGGCTGATTTCTTTTTTTTTCATGTTAGCTATCTTCCCATCACCTTTCATTGTACCTACCTTTTTGCCCCCTTCTCCCACCCCACCCCCTTAATCTCCCAGCTTTATTTCCTTGATTAGTGATGGCTAGATCCTTGTGTAAAAAGCCAGTAATTGTCAAACTGACTTGCTTTACTACACATATCTCCCTCAAACTCTTACTATTTTGCTGAGATGGTAATATTTAATCTTTTCTTAGGGTTGAGTAGTATTTTGTTTCTGTACCACATCTTCTGAATCTAATCCTCTATCCGTGGGCTCTGGGGTTGTCCCCACATCCTAGTTATTACAAATAGCACTGCAGTAAACTTCCTAGCACATATAGTTGCTTGAGTTGATGGTTTACTCTCTTTGAAAAGATGCCCAAGAATGGGGTTACTGGGTCATACAGTATTTCCATCTTTAGCTTTTAAGGTAAGTCCAGATCACCTTCTAAAATAGCTGCCTCAGTTTACATTCTTACCAATTAGTTCTCTGCATCTTCTCTAGCACTCTTTGGGGGTATTTTTAATATGTAATGTTTTAATGGGTCTGAGAATATAGCTCATGGTGGTTTTCACTTGCATCCTTCTTATTTTTGTTCAATAATGTTGAATAATATTGTTGGTATTTCAATAGATATACATTAAATGTATAATTCACATTTAACAGAATTGTCCTTTTGACTACATTGATTATCCCCACCCATGAGCATGGCCTGTCTTTCCATCCCCTATGTCATGATCTGATTCTTCTAATAATGTCCCATTGTTTTTACTGTATAAGTTCTTTACTTCCTTATTGAAGTGTTTGGGTTGAGTTTTTTCCCTTTAATTTTTAGCAAAGTTTGTTTTCTTTAAAGTGTCCTTTGTAAATAGCATTCTAAACCTTATAGTAAAAGCAAAATGGGGTGGAGGGAGAATAAAAACAAAACAAAGCATAAAATCAGTCTTTATCGTTTAATCTTTCATATTTCATTCAGAGGTAAGAGAATTCAATTTTTAGCTACTTTCCCTATGAATTATTTAGCTACATATTTTTGTATGCATATGTAACACTAGCATATAGTACATATATGTGATATGCAAATGTATACAAAATTGCATTTATAGTTCAACACAAAATGTTAGAATTGAGTATTTGAATACACTTGTGTGCTCTTTTTCTTTCTTTACCTTTTCAATATAAGCTATTTCAAATTAACTCAGAGAATATTTATAATCATACACATATAATTTCTAATCTATATATTTTATATTTATGATTAATCTTTATGCCATCTTATTTTATCCACACTGATATATAGATGTTATATTTACATTGATTTGTGCATCATTTTGTCATTTTCTTTCGATGCTTTCTAATTCTTTTTACCTTCTTAGAAATGTGAAAGGCTTCAGGAAACCCATTCATGCCCCTCACTCCTCTCTCCCACCCTGTCTGCTTGCTCCAGTCTGCGCCGGTGACACTGACAGTGGCTGAGGGGAGACGAACGAGTCAAGTCCTTTTCTCTTTCCCATGTCACACTCTCTGTGCCCTTTGCAGTGTCTCCTCCCTGTCTTGTTGAAATAAGTCTTCTGGCAATTTCCTGAGGAAAAGTGCATAATCTATTCAAATACAGATGTTTAGGCTGCAAAGTAAGGATTTTGAAAGCCTTTCCTCATCTGCTAGGTCCCAGTGTTACTGCTGAGAAGTTTTGCTCTTTAGCTCCTTTAACCTGTTTCCCCCGACATTGTTCAGAATTTTTCCTCATTACCATTATGAAATTTATGAGGATTTAACCTAAAATGGGTCTTTTTATTTTAGTCTTAGTGCTGGGCATTCACTGGGTGACTTCATTCCCAAGTCCTGTATCCTGTGGTTCTGGGAATCTGTTTGAATACTCTTGATACTCTTGGTACAGTTGTCTGCTTGCACATTCTGGAGCTCCTACTCCTAGATATGGGAAAACCTGGGCTGATGCGCCAGTGTTCTTTGTTTCTATTTCTTCTTTATTTTAATTCCTCAACACTTTCTTAAATATTATATTTAGGCCTTTACTTCTTTTTACCCGTGAGAGTTCTCCTTGTTTGTTTTAATTTTGAAGAACATCTTCTTGTCTTGAGGATGATTATCCTCTCCTTTCTCCTCTCAGAGGTTAACTATGGCCTCTAAGAGATATTTTCCAGCTCCCTATTTTCTCCACACCCCTGTTCCTATTTATTTGCTTTTGCTGTAGTCATTTGCTTCCAGCACTCCTTGCATAGCTGGAGATACCTACTTGTCTCTTTATGTTGGATGGTGGAGCACCAAATGTTGACTAAAATTTCCAGGCCAGGCAGATGATGGATCCACTACATAAGTGAATGAATTCAAGCAGGGTGTTGGAGTTGGGGTTGGGGGTAGGAGAAGTAAGTAAGATTTATATTGTTGTTGATTGAGACCCCAACTGTCAATATATGTAGAGTTTTCTTCTGGATTCTGTTTCTCTAGACCCATGCATCTCTTACATAGAGAGGCACCCTACTGTCTGTTCTGCAACTGGGTGGAGGGAGAAAGTGGGAGATTTGGTATCCAGGGCACAGACATCTGCCCCATGTCACTCAGAGATTCTCACCTCCTCTGCTGAGACCATGCGAGACACCTGCCCTTGCAGCCTCCAAATGGTGATACCAGCCCCTTCCACATCCCAGTCTTTGCAGTGTTGTCATGCCAACAAACCTTTCCTGCCACAACATCCCCACACCCCACTTCTGAATCTCTCAGTTCCTTTTTTATTTCATTGATGATGACTTCATGTTTTCTCTTTATTTCTCTTCTTGTATTGGGTTTTTTTTTTCCCCTAGGGGAAAAATATCTTACTGTGCCATACTGAAAACTTCAGGCAATGAAATTTTTATTTAGTTTTTTTAACCCTATAGAAGACTTGTTATTAATCATATGCTAGTATTTTCCTCCACCCAGAGCAGCAAACACATGATATTCTGAGTGTAAATATTGATTATATCTAAGCAGGTACAGGTTTGAGCAATGAATCATTTTGTTAATTGGAGCTACAGGAAAAATTCTTTCAAATTTGGTTTCTTAGGCAGTCTCATTAAGACCAAAACTGCATTAAAGGGTGATGTGTTCTAGTGTATTTTCCCATAAAGGACAGCCAGAAAAAAATCAATTCCAACTGACCTCTAAACCTGTGTGAATAACTTGGGGTGTGCATTTACTGGAATGTCTATTTCAAATAACCCAGTTATACAACAACAATTCCACACTCCACTCCCATGACCTCAGTCCATACTGTCTGTGTCTTCTGAGAAGTGTAACTACTGGCCAATTAGGGCCTGGCTCCCCTCACTGACAAAATTCAGAACCAAGCAACAGCCAGGACTCAGAGTGGATAGTCAGATCATGTCCTTTCTTTCTGTGAGAATGTTCATACTTACAACAAAATGTTTGTGTTTTATTGAAAATCTGAGACATAATAAGGGTTTATAGTTCAGATTAGAATATACATTTCCTAGGGTAGATAAATCATTTAAATCTAAATTTCCCATGTGTCTCTCATTCATGCAATAGTGATGTTATGCTCTCATGCTCCAATAGTCAGGAAAAAGTACCATCAAAGAGAATAGCATTGTGGGGGAGGGGAGACAGAGAGAGGAAGGAGAGAGGGGAGGAAGAGAGGACAAGGGAGAGAAAGGAGGGTGTAGCGGGGGGAGGAGAGAAAGAAGGAGAGGAGGAGGAAAAGAAAAAGAGGGAAGAGAAGGAAAGGAAGGAGGGGAAAGGGTACAGGGAAAAGGAGAGGAGGGAGAGAAAAAGAAGGAGGAAATGGAAGAGAGAGGGAAAGAGAGGAGAGAGGTAAGAGAAAGCAGTCAGTTAAATGGAGCTTTTTGAGCTTTGGGCAGGAATCTTAACAAAATAATTCCTATTTCAGCATTTCAGAGGAAACAAAGTTTTCTAATTTGTCCCCATTCAGTCAAAAGTGTATACAATTCCAAACACAAGAAAGATTTTAATGGAGAATCCTCTGTCACCTTTTGTTTATTTAAATATGAAAAAAATACTGTTTCCTTGCAATTATTCTTGAGATATTCCTTTGTTATTTAGAAAAATAAGTTAACTGAAATGGTGGAAAGATTAAAAAACAATATATTGCATCATAATGTCATAATTATTGTCACCTTTTCTTTGTGTCTGTGTATTAAGAAAAATTTAGATTGTGAGATAAAGGAATAGTCATTATGTCAGAGACATATAATTGTCAGTTATTTCAAAATGAAAAGTTCACCATGTGCTTTGACCTATAACCTAAAATTTCCCACCAAGCTTGTTCCCTGAATACATGGTTCAGCAGAGAATGAAACAAAACACGCATAAACTTTTCATTCATAAGCAAAAGCAGCGGGCACCAGAAGGAAGGAGAAGGGAGGGCAGATAAATTGGGACAGGTGAGGATGGAACTGGAGGCTGAGTGTGAAAATACAGGTTGTGTGTGTTATTTCTCTGTGTGTTACTATGTATCAACATCAGGGATTTTCAGTGATGAGCACCTGAAACATAATTTTATGATATAATGGACTTCAATAAAAAAGAAAAGAGAAGAAATACAAAAATATACAAAATGACTGTCATTTAATTTGATTCCACATTCATTTATATATTTAGTTGTATGTTCACTTTGTAATATTCTCCTTTCTGTTAAATGCTATGAGCAGAAGCCTTGAACCTGAGTCAAACATCCAAACGGATGCTTGACTGCTAACATACAGGAGGCTCGGTCAAGTAACCCCATGAGGTCAGAGGCCACTCACTTTGGTCCTCCAGCTCCCAAACACAGAAGCATGAGTGACTTCTCTGGGTGACAATCTGCAAAAGTCACAGCCAACATGATCACTGTCAGGGAAGTGTGTTTGTCAGACTTTTTCCCCCCATTGGCCTGTGACCAGCATCTGTAGTATTGCATCTTCCCCATGATTGTGGAGCCCAGTGACAGTGCACATATGTGAGTGTGAACACCTGGGCCTTGGAGACAGGGTATACAAGATCACAGAGGGCAAAGAAACCAGACAATGCACATGAGCATGTGCATGAGTGTGAGAGCAGAAGAGAATGCCCGAGAGGGAGCCCAGAGAGTGTGATGATTCCTGGGGGGCTGATGGTTTACCTGATTCCCTCACCCCCCAACACCTGAGCCTGTGACCCTGATCCTTCCCAGCCCTACCTGATCTGCCTGTGTAACTTCTAAAATCAATAAAGAATGTAGGCAGATTGATGTACTTGAGGCCTGCTGCAACCCCCTACAACTGGCAATGCAGATGGTTACATGATAGTTGGTGAGAAGGGTGGGATACTTCCCCAACAATCACCTTGAAACAAAGTGCAGGTGTGATGATCAGGGGCACACAGATCAAGGAGACCTGTGTCAAGGAGATCAGGGAACCAAAAGTGGTAAAACACATACATGTACATTTTTATAGGCTTCTTAGCCAAGGACATGCCCAAGAGCACATGTGAGCCAGGTCAGGGCAAGAACACAGTGGAAGGACCCAGGCAGCCAGACTAGGGAGCATAGAAGGTAGGAGCAGAGGTGAGAGGGCCTTTTGCAACCATGCCAGGCCAGTCAGTTCTCCATCGGTTCTCCCAGACCAAAAAGTGGTTTTGAAGCCTTAGATGGATTTTTCAGAGAAAGACCAAGCAGGGGGACGGCGCCCCCTTTCACCTCAGCCTGACCCCAACTTTTTTACCATCTTGTACACATGGACACGCCCCTGCACGCTGGCCCAGGGGTCAGCAGTTGCGAGAGGCAGGCAAGGTTGCATTGCCCGCCATGGGGGCTAATGCCCAGTGTCTATATAGCCTCATGTTTACCTCACTCTCCCTGCAGCAGGGAGGTGGCCGGTGTGGTAGACTCGTAAGTAGGGCCAGGCTCCTCCGCCATGTGTCCAGGCTTTCCGGGCAGTGTCTGTCCATTTATTGTGCAGCTTTTTGACTTTACATTAATTCCTGACCTTGAGGATAATAAATGGCAAGAACGAATCACATGTCCTTGACCTGTAACCTCCCTAAGCCTGTGTTTTCTTGTGTAATAACCTCTCCCGAAGCAGAAACATTTAGTTAAATCTTGTGAAATTAATGCTGGGCAGGGTGGCGCGTGCTTGTAAGCGACAGCTTATGGAGTCGCGGCAGGGTCTGCCGATCGCAGTACGAGTTCCACCCGGAGCAACACAGCGAGATCTAGTCCCAAAATATAGCTGGGTGTGGTGGCGCGCTCTTGTAATCCTCACTACCTGGGAAACTGAGGCTGGGGATGCCTTGAGTCCGTGGTACCCCCGGCAACGTGAGCCTGTGGTTCCACGGGCAAAAAATAGCGAGACTTAGTCTCAGAAAAAGAAAATCTTGTATAATTAATGGCAAGTGAATGAAACCAATAACAAATTACCGAAATGTCTAAAGCCCTGTGGTGTGGAAAGAAGTTTAATCTCCTGAGCTGTTCTTTCTGCATTTCTCTCCATGCATACATACATCCTGCATTAACTCTCCACCCCACCCTCCCCACACACACATACCCAGCTACCCAGCCTGTCCACAGCAGTGCCCTGAGGACCATAGGAGCCCAGGGGGCCTCTGCCCACACCCCAGCACTGCTCAGCACTCACCCCTCACCTGCACTGTGGCCATGCCAGCCTTTTACCGGTTTAGGTGTGATCAGGGTGAGGCCACCTGCAGTGGTCAGCACCTTGCTGTGACCTGGACCTCCATTTGGAGCACGCACTGCTGCCCAGTGCAGGCAACTTCAGTCCCTTTCCTACAAGGTCGTCCCAACCATTCTTGTTGGGGCAGGGGTCGTGGGCACCTCTTGTGAAGTCCAAGAGCAGTGAAACAATTGGTGGGAGGATTTAGGGAATGACATGCCAACTGCAGAGTGACAGAGCTCTGCAGCCAGAATCAGCAGGGGGGGGGGGGAGCAGGTAGTGGGGTGGAGTCAATATCTCAGACACAGGATGGGCAGGGTCACCACTATCTCAGACACTATACCCCCAGGTGTCACAGGCAGGAAGGTGAGTTGCCAGGGGTGTCTAGTGGAACAGGGCAAGGAGAAGTGGGAGCAGGAAACAGAGGACTTCCAGATACTTGCCAGAGAGGCATAAAAAAGTTCTTTAATTTTTACCTAGGTTGTGATGATTGTCATTCTAGCAAATTTACAATTTCAAATACACACACACAAATACTATTTTTGCAATAATGGGTTATTTTGTTCTTTAATGACGCAGAAACTAGTTCATCTCTGTGGTATCTGTGAAATGCTTTCACAGAATGTCTGAGTAATCAGCTCTAGATCTTTTCCTCAACTCCTAGGGTTTATAGCATTAGAACTTTCTCAAAATCTTTGCAAATTCTCTAAGTTTTAAATAATTACTAGTAATAAGCAATCCTCTGGGTAGAACTTAAGCTGGAAGATCCCTAACTGTAAAAAATAAATTAACTGAAAGACCCCAATCAGGAATGTTCCTGGTTCTCAGTAGTGCAGGTGAAGAGATGTTGTAGCCTCCCTGTTGCTACAGATGGAGAGAGATGGATGTCAGTTTTGTCCAAGTTACAAGCCACAGTCTGGACTGTCCATGTTGTAGGGACAGTGAGTGCCCCACCTGGGTCACACACTGGCTTCTTAAAGAATCAGAAGTACTTCTTTAGGAGCAGAAACCTGACACCTGGAAGGACCAGAAGTAAGAAAGCTGAAGCCTCATGAGGTGTCTGCTGTGAGTGGAAATAGACTGTAAGAAAGACTGAAGAAGTTCCCGTTCAGACTTGATCCTGTGGAGGCTTTCCACACAAGGCCCATTCCTGTCTGTTGTGACTCATCCTCTCAGAGAGAGGTCGCCTTACGAGAAGCCCCTTCTTTCATTCCGAGAAAGCAAATAAAAATACTATCAAGAAATTCTTTCACTCATGCCTGGGAAGCCAATCAAAGTCAATTTACTTGTTCATTCCTCACGTGCCATAGTTTTTAAAGAAAGAGCAAGTGGCAGAGGGAAACAAAGCATTTCTTTTCAAGGCACAGCTATGTCTAAGGAAAACAATCAACCTGCAAGGTTGGGCTTCAGCCCTGTCCCTGCCTGGCTTTTCAAGCAGGAGAAATTCCTGCTACCAGGCCAGCTCTGCATTTCCCTCCCCTCCCTTCCCAGACCCTGTGGTGGGCAATGGTCCCATGAACTCATCACCTTGATTCTGTGCCTGTTGAGATGGGGTGACAGTATAGCCACCTTTTCTTGTCAGCCATATGAATACTGCCTTCTGACCATGAAAAGTCTCTAATGAAAGAGAAAGAGTTAAAGTGGCATTTCAGGTGGCAGGTAGACCAGTAAGGTTTAGCAGGAGAGAGACTCAGGAAACCTCCCTGAGAGTTGACACACACGCAGTACTGAAGAGAGAAGTGCTTAAAAATGAAGACATTGTCTGCATCAACTGCAGAACATGCGGCAGCTTCTCTAATCAAAGACTCCCTCAAGTCAGCAACTAACTGAGTCCGTCAGGGGCTGCTATTCCCCATCAAGAGCCTGATTCTGGAAAGAACAAAGCAAAACAATGTTTCCTCCAGGAGCCACTGGGATGGATTCCTGGCATGAGAAGAACATCTGCTGCAGATTATATGCAGACATCTCTGCAAAGTTAATATGGCCAGAAATAACCAAAAGGCAAAGAAGCAGATGAAGACATGTTATTTCTATTTTGAACAGGGATTTAATTCTAGGAAGACAACTCAACAACCACCATGACAACAAAAGCTTGTATACATGTGAACCAATTATAGATGTGTTTGGAGAAATAGGGAATGAAAAAGAAAAAGAAGTAGAATCAGTAGATGAATTAGTTTTCATAACTTTAATATGGTTTTGAAAGGTTGGAGAGAGGTTGGTGAATGAAGATTAAGTGGCATTCGGTACCAATCTTAAAATAACTATCACCTCTCCCCTTAAAAGCCTTCATCTCAATGACACAACAGCCTGCTGAAACCTGCCTCTCCATCCCAGGTTTTGAGAGATGTCCCTTTTAACCTCTGCAGGATCAATGGATCAACATGATTCTCTACAGGGATAAAAATCTGGAAATTATGAGAAGGCACTCCACCTTGCACAGTGGCAATCCTGAAGAGTTGCCCGGCACAGCTCAGTTCCTGCAGCATCTTCCCCCACAGAGAGCCTTAGAAAGCAGTATACATCCTCCCGCTGAGCCCACACGCATACCTTTTTTTTTTAATTTGGGGATTGTATCAGAAGGGTGTTAGATTCACATTTTTTAAATGCTGCGAGAGTTTATGGAATAAGTTGCTAAAAAGAGAAAAATAATTGAGGATTAATGAAATATTTTTTGATAACTTCTTGCTGAAACTAACCCAAATATCACCACGGTAATGGAACAGGAAAATGAGAAAGATTCCAGATTCAGTGTACTTCTGATTCTTTAAGATCTCAGGTTTGATAGACAACCTTCCCTATCCAAGAGTGACCATGACAATAATCAACAAATTGCCCTTATTACTAAAAAATGTTTTACCTAGCTGAGTAAATTATTTATATTATCAATTAAGCTTTTCATGATTGAATAAGGAAAATGAAACCTCTGTTAATATATGGGTTCCCTTTCCTTTACAATTCAATAAATAAGAATCTCAGTGTCTTAAATATGAGAATAAATCTCATGTCTCTATGGAATAAAGGACATCACAAAATTCTCTCTCTCTCTCTGAGCAAAAGGCACAGGCACACCCACATGTGACATTCCATGCACAATAATTCACTTTCAACAGTGTCTTACCATCAAAATTATTGATGAGAAAATTCTTTCCTTTCTCCCTACCATCAGTTTGGGATGCTCATGTACCCCTAAATTTTTCATGTCTTACTGTAGAGTCCACTGTAGAGTCCATGCAGTGCAGTCATTGATTGACTTTAAGTTGTCCTTGTAAACAACCTAGATTCATCTGACAACACAGGTTCACCTAGAACTCAGTGCATATGTATTAGTTTCTATTGCTGCTGTAAAAAACTAGCACAAGCTTAGTATTTAAAACTAAGCAAACTTATCATCTTACATTTTTGGTCAGAAATCTAGGTAGACTTGACATTTAGATTTGTCTAGTCTAAATGCTTCACAAATGCTTACCTAAATGTTTCACAAGACTGAGGCTCTGGAGAAGAATCTGAGTCTATTCATGTTGTTGGCCATCAGTCAAGAACCAATATTTGAAATTATCATCCACTTACATTCTTATTCATGCTCTCATGTGGTTGTACCTCCAGCAATGGTGGTAAGTCCTTCTCACACTTCAAGTCTCTCTGCCTTCCCCTTTTGCAGTATCTCTCTGGCTCCACAATCTCCCTGTTATCAGGACTGTAATTACAAGTATAAAGTATTTTTTGCCATGTGATATTAAAGTATTTATAGGCCTCTGGAATTAGACATCTATGGAGGGTCATTCTGCCTATAATGATCTGACACCTAGACCACAAAGATTCATTTCATGAGATATGCAGAAAATAAAGAGCAAAATGACATCCAAAAACAGTATATCAATGTAAATATTAAATATAAATTAATTTAACAGTATAATCAAAAAAGAGCAAACAAAACCCAAAGTCTAACTACATACTACCTACTGTGATATACTGTAGATTCACAAATACAAGCAGGTTGAAAGTAAAAGGGTGTAAAAGAGATATAGCATGTGAAAAGCAGGTAAAAGAAATTTGGAATGGCTTTAATAATATCAAACAAACTAGACTTTTAACAAAAAATGTTTACTAAACATGACATTTTATAAGATAAAGAGGTCAATTCATCATGAAGTTTTAAGAATTCTAAACATATGTGCATTTAATAATTATGCACCAAAATACATGAAGCAAAAATTAATAGAATTGAGGGAAGTAATAAAAATTCAGCAACAGGATCCCCTGGGGCATTTGAGGGGTTGCAGCTTTTGCCGTGGCTCCAGATGCTGGTAGGTTAGGTGGGAGCCTTGTTCCACTGCACCCTGGGGGACTAGGGACTTGGGGGGGTGGGCAGACCAGAAGACACCATCCTCTGTCTCTTTGGGGTTTAGGGATGGAGGTGGTACACCTGCTGGTACACAGGCAGGCAAGTGGGGAGTCCCCTTCTGGTGCTCTCCCACCTCTAACAAACTCTCATCGAAATGAGGAGAAAATCAATCCTGCTATAGACACATGAGAGGAGAATAAAGGCCTTGGACATATTAGTCTCCTGAGTGAGACCCAAACAGAGCATGACCAGACCCATATGAGACAAAACTATAAATCTAAAGAGAAGACCTACAACAGAGCTACATTGACAGTGTTTAAGGAGACCGTGGAAGCAAAACCCCTGATGCAGTGATGTGTCAACACCAATGAAGCAACCTACTACCACAAAGGACAAGATAAGCCACAGAAATGAGACTGTGTCCCCACTCAGAACTGCAAAACAGGAGAGAGGAGAGGAGATGGACCATCCACCCATCAGAGATTGCCCCCACTAGGGAACCTCTCTACCACAAATTGCTGGGAGTTGTGAGACCAACCCCAGACACTAAAACAATAAAATATGGAAATAGCAAATGGAACAAACATCAGAATGGAGGAGACAACCAACATGGATGAGGAAACATAAAACCTTGCAATGACACAGGTCTGGAGAAAAGAAGACAGTCACCTCCATCAAAGAAAATGCCACAACCAAGGAGCCAGGACAGCAACTCCACAAACCCAACGACAAGAGGTCATCAGACATGCTTGGACTAGTTACCTATTATAAAGCCACTGCATATCTAAGCATTAAAAAAAGAAAAGAAAGAAACAATAATGAACTTGTCGAGAAAGGGAGCCACCAGAGAGGGGTAGTTAGGAGGGGGCAAAGGATGGGTCATAATTATACAAATAAGACCAAGATTGTATGCACAAAATTTAACAATTTTTAAATTTAAAAAATTCAACAATAATAGTAGACTTCAATACCTGACTTTCAGTAATGGATAGAACATCTAGGCAGATAAACAACAAGAACACAAAAGACTTATATAAAGTAGACCTCCCAGACATAAGCACTCTCCAAACAAGAAAAGGAATACATATTTTTTGAAGAGCACATGAAATATTCTCCAGGATTGACCAAAATCTACATCATAAAACAAGCTTCAATAGATACAAAAAGACTGAAATTGTAGAAAATATAATATCCAGTCACATAGGCATGAAAGTTTTTAATAGCAGAAAGAAATTTTGTAAATTAACAAATATGTGGAGATTAAACAACACACTACAAAGTAATCAATGTGACAGAAGAAAGCACAAGGTAAAGTTTGTCAAATGAATAAAAATTAAATCATCATACTAAGACTTAGAGGGTACAGCAAAAGGAGTGTATAGAAATATATTCATAGCTGTTATTCTAAACATGTATATCAAAAGTAAGATAGGCCTTAAGGTCACAACCTAATCTATTTTGAGGCACTAGAAAGAAAAGAGCAGAAAGAAATAAGAAAATGGAAGAAAATAATTAGAGTGAAATTAATTAATAGAAAATATAAAAACAATAGAAGTTAACAAAACCAAAGGTTTGTTCTCCATAAACATCAACAAAATTAACACACCTTTCACTAAACTAACAAAGAAAACTCAATTTACTTAAAATTTAATAAAAGAAGACATACTACTATCAAGTGTACAAAGTAAACAAATTATAAGGAAATTCTACAAACAACCATGTGATGACAAATTAAATAATTTAGATAAAATGGACTAATTACTAAATAGACACAAACTATTGAAATTGACTCAAGAAGAAACAGAAAACTTTAACAAATGTAAAACAAGAAGAAACCATAAAGGAAAATCTAGATAATGGGTTTGGTGATATCTTACTCTCTTCTAGATACTACACCATATACTGAGTCATTTAGATGTAACAGAATCACATGGTTCTCTGGCTGTTGAAGGCTCAGATCAGGGAGCCAATTATTTGGCTAATCCCATTATTTGGGGGGGGGGGTGTAAAAGTTGGTAAACACATTCAAAACATCAGGGGCTACTTTTTAGACCTGGTCTAAAAATCCAAGAGAGATAACATTCCCTTGGAATTTATTAAAATTAAAAACTGCTCCATTAAAGAAACTATTAAAAGATTGAAAAAAAAAGTAGCCTTAAGTTGGAGAGAATGTTTTCAAAGGACTTGTATCCAAATTACAAAAAAACAAAAAACAAAAAAAAAAACAACAAACCTTTTATTATCCAACAATAAGAAAACCAGCAAAAAAATGAGCATAAGATCTGGATAATTCAAGACTCTACCAAGTATGCAGTGTGACAGACACCTATTTATTGGTGGTAGAAACTCAAAATGGTAGAGTCATTTTGAAACAATTTGGTGGCTTCTTTTAAAACTAAACACAGATCAAATTATTTGTACTCTCACTCCTAGTATTTACCCAGCCTGCCTGTAAATGTTTACAGAAGATATAGTTGCCCAAACTGGAAATACTTCAAATGTCTACCAGTCAGTTAATGAATTAAGAAAATGTGTCCATTCAAACACTGGAACACTAGTTAGCAACAAAAAGACTTTACATACCAATATAGCATTTACCTTGAACTAGAGAGCTAAATACCAGAAAAGCACATGAATCCAACTATGTGACATTTAAGAAAAGACAAAATAATCAATGTAAGTGTCATAAACAGATCATTGATTACCTGGAAAGTGGATATGAGATGTTCCAAAGGACCCTGGATATTTCAGAGAGTAAACGAATTCTTCTTTAGCTTGATGGGAGTAGCGGTACATGAGTACACATATTTTTCAAAATTCTTCCAACTCTATATTTAAAATGGAAACATTTCATTTTGTGTAAGTTGTACTTTAGTAATGTGAAGAAGGAAAAACCTCCATAACAATTAGGAACTACATATTTATGACGAATCAGTTATTCCTCCTTTTCAATTCCCTTTTCATAGTCTGAAAACCTTTGATTGATATCACTTTGATCATTATCTGACAGTGTGTCTGGGGTGATGTGCTATCACCCCATATTCCTATGGAACATTGAGTATGGATGGAATCTTTCCATTTTTAACTAAAATCCTGGTTAGTCAGACAGACAATCCCTTTTATCCTTCCTAGGTTAGATATTGGAAAGTGGTAGAAGACCCTTTAGTGGCAGCTCTGTTAGAGCAGGATATGCTTGCCTTTCTGCTTGGAACCCTTGCCTGTCAGAACGTCCCACTTGTAGCCCCTGCTTTCCCTTTGGTAGTGCCATAGGTAGAGGTCTGGATGAGCTCCTCAAGACACCCCAGTAACATGATTCACCTAAACATGATTCACCTAAAAGTCAGCCACGTTTCCATCCAGCTGCATAATCCTCCCTCACTAGCTTCAATAGCTTTAGCTATTTGGAGGAATTCCTGTTTTCTGACTATTCTTTTACTGTCCACTTATAGTGCAAATTCTGGGTTTCTGTAACCCTGAGGCTGTGACAGGCCTCTTATTTGCTGCCCCTCAGCCGCTTTAGCTGGGCCACTATCCTGCTTGTTGTAGGCTCACTGAAAATGGTCAATACTGACTATCTTGAAAAGTCATTTTTTTCTGAAGTAATAAAAAAAGTATAAATAAAAAAGCTCCTAACTGGTTAGAAATATTTGATGAGCTTCCTGAAAACATCTACAACAGTCTCTGCAGTAGTAATAAAAAAAAAATTCTACTGGTGATACTTGCTTTTCTAGCGGTTATGTTATAAAAGCAAAAAGGAGACAATAGGTAAATTTAACTTCAATACTATACTTTATTTAACCAAATAGATCTACTTTCCTCTGGGATGTAGAAAAGATCCAAAGTTTGACCATTCAACATGAAACCTATATTAAAACTGTTAGAGATATATTTTACAGGTTTTTCAACCATGTCCCCAAAGTCCATCTCACGCCTGCAGCACATCCCAGTTGGGTGGGCCACAAGTGCATGGGGTGGCCACATGGTGCCAGCAGCTAGGGAAAAGCCAAGAGAGCAGGCAGCTTGAAGGTGACCTTCCTCAAATGGCCAGCATCATGGTCCCCCCAGCCATGACTCCACATGGCCCAGGGAGGGCATCAGAACACAATACAAAATAACCACCACCACCCTTGTTCCCAAGCAGTTCCTTTATCTGAGGGGAGCCAGAGGTCTGTTGTAAACATGCTTCTGAAATCAAGCAAAGAGTTAAGTTTTTAAAAGCTAAATTTTAGGGGCACAAATCCACCTGTGTTTTGAAGGCAGTGGTCTGGAAAATGCTGACACCAGTCAAGATGAGAAGGGAGAATATGGAGAACAACACGTTAGAGATGACCACCATGGGCCATCATCCGAGGCAACAGCTAAGGGCTCTGCTTACCCTGGAGTTGCATCAGCTCCCATGCTCTACTTGGGGAGAGGTGAGAACATCTCATGGAAATATCACTTGTGTGATGAACATGTTTAAAATATAAGCATCACAACGTCATTAGCAATCAGGGAAATGCAAATCAAAACCACAATGATATACTACCTTATACCAGTAAAAATGGCCCACATCAACAAAACGGGCAACTGCAAGTGCTGGCATAGATGTGGAGAGAAAGGAACACTCTTATACTGCTGGTGAGAATGTAAACTGGTTCAGCCACTATGGAGAGCTGGTGGAGAACCCTCAAACTAATGAAAATGGAACAACCATTTGACCCAGCAATAGCTCTTCTGGGAATCTATCCAAACGAGACCTCAGTGTGGGTACAAAAGGACACCTGTGCCCAGATGTTTATTGCAACACTATAATTGCAAGAACATGGAAACAACCAAAATGTCCCAAAACAGATGAATGGATGAAAAAAGATGTGGTATATATACACAATGGAATATTACTCATCAACTAAAAATGACAAACTTGATGAATTTATGATAACATGGATGTACCTAGAAGAAATCATATTAGCAGAAACAAATCAGAAAGAAAAATACAGAAACCAAATTTCACTAATATATGAACTAGTGAATATATTTCACTAATATATGAACAAATGACAGTACACTCTGGGTGGGGGGGACCAGCTGCAGCGGCCAGGGAGGGGTGGTGGTGGGTGGGTGACTCCCAGGGATCACAATGATGTGAAATATATATATTTAATTAATTAATTAACTGATTAATTAATTAATTATGCGCATCATTTTTAAGCATCTTAACTTGCAGGCTGAATACCTGTCCAGAGACCATTTCCCTCAAGACTCGGCCGGCCTCCAAATTGTGGGTTCTGCACCATGATGTTTATCCCAGTGGATAGATTCTGGGTTCCTTCTGCTGATTGGGGATCAACTTGTCCTGCCTTTAGTATAGTTGTCTGAGTGTCCTCAGTAAGGAAGAAACCAAAAGGTCAGTCTGAGGGGTGATCCAAAAAAGTCACTTGGCACCAACAATGGTGCCATTGTTGGTATTGTTGGTATATTAATTTCAATGTTCCTTTTTCCCTTACTTCTTTTTGTTTACCAGATTATCAGTTCCTGCAGCAGGACTCCTGTGAACCATTGTATCAAATACATTATATTACAAGCTTTCGACAAATATCTCTATAACAACCTACCAACACTATTGAAGAGTCAGTAGCATTGATAATATAGATGTGTCTACATTATATTGTATATAGATTATATATAACCTATATTGATAATATAGCTTTCTACAAGCTATATTTTCTGTGTTATAGAAATCTCTGTGACATGAGATCTCATTCAGGCACATACAGTGAGTTCTTGTCCACCAGTGTTGGTCAGCAGAACAATGGCTCCCAGTTTTCCAGGTGGTTCAAGTGGGCTTCCCTAAAACTCACCTGGATACACCTGCTCAACTCAGTATGAGTCAACCGAGTCTCCTGCAATAGCAATAACCTAATCTCATCTACACTTACCCTATGCACACCTATCATGGACAACATTAGGTGCCAGCTCTTTAAACTCCTTCTGAAATCACAAAAATTACATATATAAATGTATATGGTTTCTGCATCCATAACATTCATCTCACCATCCAATATGGTCACTTTCTCTGCCCCTAACTAACCCACTACTATGCAAGAGGAGGAGGCAGAGGGAGGATGCCTTCCCCTCACTGACAGCAGAAGGCACTTGCCAGAGACCCTGAGAATCTGAGAAGTCACTTAACACAAATTGCCTCAGGATCTTGGATCACAGTCAAAGGAGGAGAAAATGAAAAAGGCCACTTTGCCAAAATGTCTCTGCATCTCAACACAGAAGGCTGAGGACACCGCTGAAGCTACATGGGGGTGGACATCATTTAATGAAATGAGGAGAATGAGCCTTACCCCATTATCTATGCTGTGAGGGGCCCCGGAACGCCTTCTTAAACCTGCCAAGAATTTCTCCTCCCACACAGCCTAACCAGGACAGGTAGCATATTTAAAGAGGCATCTCCATTTTCTCTTCAGGAAATGCTACAAAATCCAGGAACCTGCAAGTGCCAGACCCACCACAGCCTACATTCAGGTCCCTCCCCTCCAATGACCAATGACTCCCTGTCGCAACGTTCTGATTGTCACTCAAGTGGAGCTCTGCTTTCAGGCCATGAGGAGACAACTCTCCATGCCAATCACACTTCCTGGAGTCGTTCTCAACAGCTCACACCCCAACGTGTGTCCTGAGCACTGCAAAGCGAAGCACAACCTAGCCTCCATGCCCACCACCTTGTCACTCACAGTGGCAGAGCCAACAGCGCAGAGCCCTGTTCCCAGCACTGCCTTCCAACCCAAGAAGAAACAAGATAGAAAGAAGTCAGCAGCCAGAGTAAAGAATGTGAGGGAAACTCATGGCCAGGGATGATCTGAGCACATTCAACCTTCCAGCAAGCTCTTCCCATATTGACCAAGGCCAGCGGATTCCATGGATTTCAAGACAAACAAACGCAACCCAAGCTATAAACAGGAAGTAGCTCAGTTTGTGAACTGGCTGAAGAACAAGAGATAGAGAGCTGGGCAACCTCAGCTTGTCTTTGTCTTCTTCCCAGTGGCCATAGGCAATGCCAGTAGCAACACCAGAAGACAGGCAGCCATGGCTAAAATTGAGGGATGTGTGCTCCATGTATGCCCTTTAGTGAGACATATAACTCTCTACAACTGAGTTATTTCATTGCCATCTTGCAGACTAGGAACCAGAGCCTGAGGAGGTCGGTCTGCCGCTCTAAGCTCTGGCCAGGATAACAGGGAACTGGGCTGAACCCAGTAATTGGCCCCAACTGGGTGTTTGCAAGCTGACTTATTGCTGTTACGGTCAATGTCCACCTGGGACTGAGCCACGGACAGAGGCCTGGACACAGACAAGGAGCTGGCTCTGGGAACTGTGGGGGCAGAGGCTAAGCCAGAAGGGGAGAGTTATGGCCTCTGAGGCACCCTGCCCTCCCAGCTCCCCAAAAGGAGTGGTGAGGTACTGCTTCCATTTCCTCTCTGCACAAAGCAGCACAAACTCTGCTGTGCTGAATAACTTACCGGGGGAATAATGATGATATCTGGAAACTACTAGCATCCACATATGCCTGCTCTCTCTCCTCCCCTTACTTGTACATAGTTCCAAATTCACATAATTACTCAGGAATTGGTACAAAGGTTTGGGCAATTTGAATGTTGCTCTACCACTCAGTTACTATACAATTCTGGGGAATGGAGGAATAAATAGATGCTTGTTTATTCTCTAGCATTCAAAGGCATAATGATAATGTTTACCCAGTGCTTAAAGCACTCTTATGCTTCGAGAGAGACTACAGAAAATTCTGGTCATATAAGGTCCGGTGTTACTAGTAAATAATTTATTTACACACTAGGTGTTTTATGAGATTGGTTCGTTCGGTTTGATGTGGCTTCCCACAGATCTCTTCTCAAATGCAGCACTTCTAAGTGGCACAGATATTAACACTAAAGCCTAAATTATCTTGACCTCTCTCTCTTTCTCTCTCTCTCTCTCTCTCTCTCTGTCTGTCTGCCTGTCACTCTCCACATGCGCGCATGCACACACACACACACACACACTTTTAAGTTATCCTTTCTGGCTCTGTAGAATTAACACAATCTTCGTTTGCTACGTAGAGAAAGGTGAAAGACCTTCACCTACCCTCCACAGGCTGACAGTAAGTAAAGACCAAGGTTACTGCCACTGCTAAGAGGAGGACAGGGGAGAGACAAGTTGGGGGTTCCCCAAAAGCACACACCCCCTAGCTGAAGCATGAGGCATGTGAGGTCTGCAGGACCCATCACCACCCAAGGGCTGCCCCTGGGTTCCCAGACACTAGGCACCAGGTCCCAACCTGGGCACCTGACCAGGCATGGACCTCTGCCACTTATTAGGAGAGAGTAATTTCCAGGAATGATTGCATTACCTTCTCAACATCAGTCTTGCTTAAAACTACTGATTTAGCTAGAATTTGTCTTATGTATTTACATCCTAATGAGTTGAGATTTGAGGGAACAGGCCTGGAGTCTGAGAACCCCAGCCCAGCTCCTTCTCAGTTCTTGTCTTCAGCAAGAAAGGAATTCAGTGTCGAAACCAAAGTCACAGAGAAGTAGGAGATTTACTGATAGGGGGGTAGGAGGAAGACAAGAAAATTCTCCTAGGGGGAGGGGCCCAGAGTGGGCGGCCACTGAGAGGGCGAGAAATAACTATTTATATGGGTGGGAGAGCAAGGATGGGAGATTGGTTTTTAGGTATCTCCACACTGAGTCTCTTGCTCATTGGCTGGGTCCACAGGGGTGTCTTAGGTTGCTGACTTAGCAGGGGTCTCCTAGGCCATCCAGGCCCACTGAGTTGCCCACTCTACCTGGCCTGCCTTGCCAAACTAATCTCGGCCCTTTCCTTTTGCTTTGTGTTGAACTTTGAACTTTCCAATCAGACTGATAAGTGAACTTAGACTTGGGCACCTTGTTCCTAACTGACTGCTTCTACCCATTTCCTAGTTTCCTCCTTCACTAACTTTATAGTATTTGTGGGTTCAAACACAAAATCACATTTTCGAAAAACAGCTACCTGGTTTCCTGCTGCAGCTTCACGTATGTCCACTCAGGCAGGATCAAAGCTTTTGGTTATCAGTCATTTATCTGAATGCTCTTAAGCATACTTCTCCTGCTCCTTGGCCTCGGCCCTCTCTGCTCCCGGTGGTCCAGGTTAGACTTTTGCCTGAGCCCTCAGGGATATCTGGCCCTGGTTCCCGTCAGGTAATAAGACCATTACTAAACACATTATGTGTTCTAGAGATTGTTTCAGTTCACACCATTCAAGTCATATTTTAATCATTTATATAATCAAATTCTAAAGCCACTTCCAAGCAGATACATCTTAATAGTAATGTTTGTGGTTCATTCTAGGATTTAAATTTAAAGTTAGATAGAGGTCATTACTATACAGGAACTTACAACAAAGAGTAAATACTTTATCAAAATCCTTTGTAATATGATTTAGGCATTAGGTATCATCGGGTACTTTTCTTTCTTTGAAACATTGTAAGAGAAAACACATTAGCCAATTTACAATTTTCTTTATTGTTTTGCCCAGTTTGTGTTTTTAGACTTGCCAGCCATCCATCTCGTATACACCATCAAGTCCACTTTTGCTCCCCTATGTGTGAATTAAGGGAGAATATTGAAGATTTATTTGCAGTACTTTAGTGCCTCTGAAGTCATATCTTCCTGTAGCCTCACTGTTTAAGGAGGCAGACTTCTTTCTCACGTTCACCTGATATTCTTAAAGATGGTACTTGAGGTTATGCTGACCTCCGAGAAGACACTGGATCCTACTTAGGGATGCTGAGCTCCCTCCTGAGAAGCAGATCAGGCTCTGGACTGAATCTGCTTGCTTTATTTTGAGCCCCAGGAAGGAACAAGGCGGCAGCCCTGGGAAGGGAACTGGAAGACAGTCACTGCAGGAGAGGAAGTTTTCCTCAGTTGCCTGAAAGCTAACGCAGACTGGTCCCGTCAATATGGACAGCTGTGCACTGATATGGAACATCCCACTTGTGGGAATCTACCCAAAAGATATCGAAACACTAACTGAAAAGGACACCTGTACTCTGATGTCTATAGCAGCATGATATACAATAGTATGCATAGTGCAGTAGACATTTGGAACAACCCAAAATCTCTCCAGAACAGATGAACAGATGAACAGCTCAAAAAGTTATGATATTTTTGCACAATAGAATATTATTCAGCAATCAAAAAGGAAAAATGTATGTGACTCACAGCAACATGGATGGAACTAGGATGGAACATGATGGAAGGAACCATGATAGTGGAAACAAACCCAGAAAGGAAAAATGAAATATTGGATAGTCTCATATGTGGAATATAGGGAAATATGTGGAATATAGGGAAAAATAAACAAAAGAACAAGAAAAAGTTAAAACTAACAAACTGGCAATAGCACTAAGATATACAGCAAGGGAGGGAAAGGGAAAGAGCGTGAAACCAGGGAGGCAATGAGTACAAGTGATCAGGATGATGATTCATGAATGATATGGTAGTGGGAGAACCTTGTGGAACACAATGATTATATATATATATATTATATGAGAGAAAGAGTCATTGTTGCAAATGCCCCCAGATCTAAGGTCTCCTCTAAGGACAAGTGCCTTGGAAAGCCATCCAGAAGCCAGCCTGTACCCATGAGAAGCCAGAGCTCAGCAGAGGGGCATTTCTATCAACACTGCTGCCAAAGAAGCTTCAAGTCAAAGCAGGCCTTCCATCAAGATCTGAAAGCACAGAGATAGCCTCACGGCCCTTAGAGAAGCTGCTCCTCTCTCCTTCCTTCTTGGACACACTCAGAATATTCCAGAGAGAAGCTGTGAACCCCATCCTGCCATGTTCTTGGTTTCCTCATGGTGGGTCCTTCCTGGTGGCATCTACAGGCCACTTTGCATGTCTTAAAACACCCTTGGAGGCGCCTGGACTTCGGGACACCACTGGAGACTCACTGACCACGTGGGACTCCCACCACACCACATGGCTGGGTCAGCTTTGCAAGGGCTGTGGCAGGGAGGGAAAGGCTCTGCATGCGTGAAGCCCCCAGGACCCCAGCTCAGAAGGGACCTGGATGCACTGCAGGTCACCCATCAGCCACCAGCCTTAAAAAGATACATATCTGGTCCCCCTGAAGCTTGTGAGACTTCAGAAGGTACATGCACACCCTTTCCAAGGCCCACCCAGTGGGATCATGACTGATGTGTGGAAGGATCAGCTGCTTTGCACCACCTTGCAATGGCCAGGTCTACATACCACCAGCGTGCCCACCTCCGGGATCACAGAGGAAGCACACGAAGGCTCATAAAGTACATGGAAGGGGTTGGAATCCTGAGGTATTGTTGTGCCTGTTTATTTAGGTGTCACCAGCCTCTTTATTTCATCTAATTGACTGGTGAAATCGCGTTTTGAGTACAGACATTTCCAGCATCACCTAAATTTAAACCCTACAGCACAGTTGTGGGAATAAGATAGATGCACCAACAAGATGGGCATGGTGTGTTTCCATGGAAGATCATTTTCAGCTATTCTCTGGGAACCCGTTTTCTTTTTACCTCCATTTTCCAGAACAGTGTGGTCTCCAACCTACATGTTCAGGTGACAGGAAGGAGTAGGAGCGAAGAGTATATTACATACTGGTTTTGATGGTCAGTGGCTGACAGTTGGGCAAGTGGTCACACTCCACACACTGCAGACCAGGTGGGGGCAACTGTGACATGGCTGGCGGCTAGGTCACCACCCAAAGGAAGTCCCAGCTGCATCCCTATGTTTGGTTTGCTTTCGATGTACCGAGACTGGCCACTGGGAGGCACTGTAAAGCAGCTGATCCTTCCACAGGTCAGACGTGACCCCACTGGGCCAGCCTGGGAAAGGGTGTGCCTGTGTCTTCTGAAATCTCAAAAGCTTCAGGGGGAACAGATGTGCATCTTTCTAAGGCTGGTGACTGGTCTCCTGCAGTAGGTCCAGCTCCCTTCTGAGCAATGAGGGTACTGCAGGCGCCCGGAGGGCTTCACTTGGTGAGCCCATAAAGAAAGTAGGTAGACTCTGAGTCAAGCCGCTCTTCCCACCGGGTTTCCTGACAGCAGGTGCCCCTCGGAGGAGAGGTTCTGTGTGGTGCCCAGCCACACACGGGCACCAGTGCAGTCACTGCCATTGTCCCCTATGCTGAAGAGGACCCCAAGTGGATTCTGCAACAGCAACCAGACCACTGGTGCAGGATCCACATAGCCTCAGCGGGAACGTCTTTGTCTGGACAGCAGACGAGGCTCCCAGCCCCGGAGGGAACCCCTCCCACACAGCCTTCAAGAAAGGGATTCTCTGTGAAGAATTCTCTGCAGGGCGGGAAAGGTTTCATTTCTCTTAAGAGTGAGACGTGTGTATGTCCCTCAATCCCAAGGACCTTTCACACTCCCATCCATGCTAGGAAGTCAAAGCCACTGCAGATCCCTCAGACCATCTTTGTTTTAGCTGCCATGCTCTGGCTCCTGCCACCCTCATAGTTTACAGGCAAATTGGAGTCATTGCCTCTTCTCACAAGAATCAGTTTTAACGCAAAGTCCGTTCTAAGAAGATGGGCTGGCTGTCCATGCAGCCATGAGAATCATCCATGTAAGAGTCAGACCAGATGTTGATGCCTACCTGGCCAACACAATGTCAATTGGAATCACAGTGTCAGGTGTTCCTTGTGGGGCATTGGGCATTGCCACCATTACCTTGGTGCCCTGCTTCCCATGAGGCCTTCCCTGAGACCATCAGGGGAGGAAACCTCCACTGCACACCTGACAGACAGCCTGCCGGTTCTTGGCAGCGGTCACAGTGACAACCTACTTGTTTTTTGTTGAAATGCATTCCACGTTGGCTGTGCCTCACAAGTGGCACTTAGGGACAGGAAGCGAGCACCCCAATGAGCACTGACATGGCATGAGAGTCATTGCTCCGAGGAACCCAGCAGTGTTGGTGTTGGTGCTCACGAAGTCTTGCATTGCACACACACTATTCCCACCCACCTACTCACAGATGTCATGTGACCATGTGCCCATATGCCCACAAGGACCAGATCAGGCACCAAGTCAGCAGCCTGGCTTCCAAGCGGTCTGACCACTCCTCTACTTTACCCCGACCTCCATCCTCAGAGTTATATCCATTTTACGGTATAATTATAACGAGGGCATCCCTAGAGAAAACAAGGTGAACACCTTGGCCTCACCTTTGTCCCAGTAGATGAGTGAGCCCATGAGTATGCAGGGGCCTCAGGCTATAGCTGGGGACTCCCTGCCCCTCTGTCACCATCATGGATAGACTCCTCTTCCAGCTCTGAATGAAAGGTCTATGACGCTCACAAATAAGCTGTGAGCCTGTTTGGGAGCTGTTTCTGGGGAGTGTAGAGGTACACATGGGCACCTCTTGGAGAACAGCTGCTACTAGCTGCAAAGACTTCAAAATCACATCATCTGATATGGTCAGGCACTTAGCTGACTTTAGTGAGAGAATCAATGAAATGAAAGATAGGCAACAGAGTAGAAATCCTCTCATGACATTTTCCAGAAGACTCTGGAGAGTAAATATTATAAAGCAAAAGGGGGAAAAGGTAATATCGGGTACATCAAATATTGGTAGTGATTTAAGATAGGTCATCAGGATTATGGGGGCAGAGTTTAAATGAACTTGCTAGGAGCTGACCTTGCCATATAAATGTTAATGTGAAATCCATTCACTCAATTATAGTGTAATACATGCATTCTCTAGTATAAATACCTATTATCTGTTATAGCATTATGCATTATATTTAAGTATATACACTAGATAGTAAGTTACACTATATGCATTGTATAATGTGACAATATAGCATATCATATATTAGTATGTATTAATCAGTATAAGTATGCTAATATCATAGTAGTCCAAAAGTTGTAGAGGCAGCTTTCCTTATACATAGAAATGTGTGTGTCTGCAGAATCATGTGGCATGCAGGACCGAGAGGCCAGTGTTCCAGCCAGGCCAGCTTCTCCAGCCGTTAACCAGGCTCGTCCCCTCCCACCCACCACCCTCCGTGATGGCGCCTCAGGACTCACATTTGTAAACATGGCACAGACTCATCTCTGATTGAAATGAAGATGCCTTTTCTCCCTGACAATGAACTATAAGGCTTCACTAGAAGCAGCTGAAAATTATCAGGATGGAAATGCACTTTCAGAATGAATTACATCTTGTTTTTCTCTTGGCTGCTCTCATGCGCACTTGGAACAACAAGGCTTGAAAATGGCCACAACAGAAAAAATATTAATGTCTAAATCTACAACCTAAACTAATTCTTAAAGCTACAACAATCAGTATGCATATACATAAGTGTGCACATGTGTGTGCATATATGTGTGTTATGTATATAAAAAAGCACAATAGTAAAGGCCAAGATTGCACCAGAGGCTATCAGGAAAATCCATACTGTATACTTCGGTAATTTCATTACTCAAGGAGAGGTGTCTTTTTCAAAGATTAATGATAGAATTTTCTGTACCTCAAAAGTGTGACATTTCCAGTGTCTAATCTTATTAGTCAACGAGTTGATATTCTTACTGGTTTTAGCATGCACACAAATTCCTTAGGAGTAACTCTGATACACACACTCGGTTGCCACCACCATTGGGTGAACTGAACCTAACTCGTTCTCACAGAGACCAGGGCCTGGTGTATACAGAGGAGAGTAGGGTGAGAGGGGGGTTCAGCAGAACCTCAAGGATCCAAGGGGCAGCCAGAAGCCGCACACATTCCATCTCACCCAGAGAGGCCCTTGGCATCTTCATGGGTAGACCTGACTTGGCACGCACACCAGTCATTTACCAAGCATCCTCGCATGACCACCACTTTGGGAGTCTGATTTTTCAATCACACAAAACAGGACTGAAAGGAACTTTTTTCTCCTCTGCTTCAGGGTTTTTCATGAGATGAAAGTGAGAAAATATAGACTAATTATGAAACTCCAAATGCTATTCATCACCACTTAAAAACACCAACTAACAGAAGTATTCACAGCTTCTTTCCCCTTCCCACCCTGCTTCCGAGTGTTTTTGATACGGTTGACTGGGAGCAGGACTCCATAATAAAGTAATGAAAAGCAACAATAAGAACATCGCAAGGCCGGGCATGGTGCCGCATGCCTTTAAGCAGCAGCCTAGGAAGCTGCGATCAGGGCCAGGGATCACAGTTCAAGTCCCACCAGGGGCATGTAGCGAGACCTAGTTCGAAAAAAATATAACTGGGCATGGTGGTGCGCACCTGTAATCCCAGCTACCTGGGAAGCTTAAGGTGGGGATCACTTAAATCTGTGGTACCCTGGGCAACGTGAGCCTGTGGTTCCACAGGCAAAAATAGGGAGACCTCAAAAAAAAAAAATGAACATTACAGTTGCAGAAATCACAAACACTTCCATCAACATTTGCTCCTTTCCATCTGTGTGTAAACCACCGGTGGGAGTCAGGGGTGGCAATTCAGGGCTCACCCACAGTGCAACAGCTTTTATAGATGGGAACTTGAGCTACAATCAGCTCTTACAAATTACCTAAGGAGTCTCAGTGAGAAGTGTAGCCATATCTCCTTGTCTCTCATCTGGCCACACTGTCCAAATTTGACAGCATCTTGTGCCACTAGCTTTTGTTGGGTTGGTGCCTAGGATAGCATCCCATTTAGCAGTATTTGAAGATGTCTGATGCAGTAGGGAAGAATGGGAAGACCCCGGCTTTGAGGGGGCCAGGTGCATGGCCCCTCCAGAGTAAATTGGCCCAGCACTGAGCTCACACTAACTTCTTTCTGAGCTCCCGTGACTGTCTCCTCTCAGAACTTAGTGGGTGCTCCATAAATGTTTGTTGAATAAAGCAAGTATTTTGGGAGTAAAGGAAATTTTCACCATTTTTCTCTATGATTTTGTTATTCTTAAGAAGAAAGAAAAATCACTTAGAGGAACACTGCTGTCTGAGGCTCATTTGTGCTGTTGAGACTAATTTTTTCATCAACAGAGTAGGAATAATCACACTTCATGACAGAAGGCTTTGAGCAAACCAGCTGGAAGGATGAGCCAGGCATTATCACTATTGTTCTCTGTCTTTTGTTTTATTATCTCGGAGTTGTTAGGTGAGTTTTCCTTAGAGAGGGGAAAAGGAAGAATAAGTCTACAAATTGCTGGCAGAACCCATTCCTTTACATCTTGTTATCGCAGGATGTGGTTTGGATTTGCATCCTCAGGCACCAATAGCACAAATGGAAATCGTTTTCTTTAATCATCTGCTTCATCCTCCATACTGCCCAAAAAACACCCTCAATCCTGAGGTTCAAGTGGCAACACCACAAGGTTACTTTGGCCCTGTTCCCTTAAAGAGAGTTTAGTTTTTCTGAAAAGCTACCTTTCTTTCAGTTTTACTTTAATCGACACCCTCAAGGTTGACAGGTGGAGGCCATCTTGAGGAGGCTGTTTTCAAGCCTCTTTGTGTCTTTAAGGTGACAGTCAAGTGGGAATTACGAATGGAAAACATAAAGTTTAAACTTACCCAAAGGCTTCAGAAGGCAGGTTATTTTATTTAGAGATAATGGGAAAGAGAGAAGGCTGATTCTTAGCGGAATAGAATGCAGAGAAAAGCAGCCAGGAACTCCGTGGCAGTTGTCAGAGCCGCGTCTCACCCCCATTACGGGGAGTCAGAAGCCAGGAGAGCGTGGACCATGAAGTGGGCCTCTCTCGGTCTTCTGAGAGAGGCATCACTGAGGATCATTAACAGGAATCGGATACACAGGAGACATGGCCAGGCATGGTGGCCACCATCAAGCTGGGCTGCTGATCACTCCCGCTGCCTCACAGTACTCGCTGCCTGGGTGGGACAATGTGGCCCAGTGGTCGACACGCAGTGTAGACCCCAGCACATCTTCATCCTGCGTAGCCAGGCTACTTGACTGCTACCTCCCAGCCTGGTCACCCTGGCAACCACGGCTCCCCCACCCCCATTTTGTCTCGATGAACCTTCCTGCAGGTCCCTCCCTTGGAGATCTTGCTGCCTTTCCTCCCGGCGCATTGTTTCCCCAGCACCCTATCCTCCAGGTTCGCGCCCATCCAGACACAGCAGGGTCTCCCACCCCAAGGCTGGTTGACCCTCCGTTGCCATCCAGGGCGCTTTTCTCCTCCCATTCCCCAGAGAAGCACCATCACTTTCCTGACTTCAGTGCAGCTTGGAGGCTCTAGACGCAAACACTGGAATAATTTTAAGAAAAATACAAATAAAATTCTTAATGTTGGACTTTGCACACGATGAATGCTCAGCAGGGATAGGACTAGTGAGGGAGAGGGGTATTTATCTGGATAACCGGCTGAGCCCAGCTTCTCATCCAGTGCTCACTCCCGGCTCCTGTGTGTGTCTCAATTTTGGAGTTGTTCTTATTGTGGTTGACAAGTTTATCTTAACTCTGAGTTCCTAGCATCTAAGACAGACCAGAAGTACATGCTCTAGAAATTTGGCATTTGAGAAAGAGGATAAAGATGGTAGCACCCACTTTTCTCCTGAGGAAGTAATTAAAACCACCAAATATCATAAAACTGACTGAGCTGGTCCTAATTCTATTGAACTAAATGACCTTGAGAGAATAAGATTTTATGTCATCATTTATTCACTTCCATATTTTACATGTTTAAGGCACAGATGAGTTTCTTAAGCTCAATCACATCACAAGTAAATAGCATTCAAACGTGGAGTATCTGTGGCCTTGGAACCTACTGATCACAGATTGCTTTCAGAATATTATACAAAATCTGTTTGACTAATTAATACAAGTTTGAAGTAATAAATAAAAAGAAAAATACATCCTATAAAAATATTTTATAGAAACTAAAATATGTGTAGTTGCTATTAGAAGCTCACATTCTTATTATTTCTCACTGCATTGGGAAGGTCAGAATTGTAGGTATAAAGGGAGGGGAAGCTTTTTGATATTTTACATTTTAGGAATATAAATTTCTCCTGAAAAAATTCCTTTTTTTATCATCTACTTTGACTTTCTGCAAAGCAAGCAGCTTAGTTGCTATAAAGAATCTGCTTAGCAAGTTGTGAGTTATTGAAGATATAAAGAATGTAAAAAAAAGTGTTTTCTGCTCCTGTTTGTGTTCCCTGTATCATCTGAACTGACTTCCCTCAGCAGAGTTCTGAGCCTGTTTGAATGTTGAATGAGGTTTTCTTTTGCTGCCATTCACTGTGCTTCTCCAGTCTGTTTGCCCAAATGATAATCAAAGCTACCTGTCATGGGAAGAATTTAATGTGTAATAAATTCTCTGAGAAGGGCTGTGTCTCAAAAAGACAGCCAAAGGATAGTGACTCTTCTTATAGAGATGATATAGATGTAAACAAACTTAAATCAAGTCCATGCAAAATAGGTCATGAGAATTCCATTAGATTTGCTCTATGACTGGTAACTTGGGTAAACATCTAAAGAAAATGGGGATTGCATGTACCAAGAGACAGATAGAGGACAGCATCTCCTGTTGTGACCTTGGCCAAGGTCATCATTCTCTACTGATTCACAGTAAGCAGGGTCGAGAGGGACTCAACACCCTTCAAGATTCAATGGCTAGAGGAAAAACAGACTGGCATCACACAGTATTGCTGCTCAGCATACAGTGGAAGCAAAAGATCAGTTGCATGTAAGTGTAATTAAATAAAAGTGATTAAAAGAAATTAAATATAAATTAAATATTTAATTTAATTGTGATTAAATTAAATGTGATTAAATATCATGAAAATTATCAAGATTATTTTCATGACATTTAAGGTCAAGCTGTTTAAATGCTATGGTACACCACTCATTCTCTTGCAGCCAGTTGCTAAGACCTGTTTCTGTTCCATCTTACCTCTGAGTATTTCCAAAGGGACTCCCAGATCTGTGACCTACAAGAAATGACCCTGCACCAAGAACGGAGGAAAATCTCAAAATAAAGCACTCCGAACTCCTTTCGCGGGGCACCAATCACTCTAGTTCCTTCTTAGCCAGTTCAGCTGCTTGCAACTTGCAAGGGACATTTGATTTCAGCTATGGGTCACTTGGCATGACCCAGGTTTAAAATATCACTCTTGTTTGATGGAACATGATGTTTAAGTGGAACCTTTAAAAGGTTTTATGTTATACAGATCCACACACAATCAAGTTGCTTTCCTTCCTTTAAAAATTCTTTTGGGGCTAACAGATCCCTTATCAGAAATGGGCTCAGTTGTTGCCCCCTCACCCCTAGAGAGTAACAGCAGAGGAGAATAGTAAATCCTTACACCCCTCCCCCCTCACCCCATCGAGGCTAGAGACACACAAGCAGAAACTCAAGACTCCCGAAGACCCACTACCCCAAATGCCTCCCTCCCACTATAGACACCCAGCAGCAGGGCACAGATAGACCCTAGTGAGTCCTGCTCCAGCTTGTGCTCACTCGTGGCTGGGAGAGCATGTCCGGTGGGTTCTGACAAGTGTGCCTTGCTTGTACCTCACTGAGGTAGCACCACACAAAGAGGTCTTGCTGCCCCAGGATCCCCTGGGAAGCATCATGCAATAAAGACAAGACTCAACCACTGAGACTGTAAATGACGGAATCTCCCAGACATAATGGGTGAAGCAAATTTTACGCAGAAGCAGCTATACTCTATGGTTCCAGGTATGTGACATGTAAAATCAGGCAGAACTGTGAGGTGATGACAGAGACTCAGCTGGAGTAGCTTAGATGCAGTAAGCCCGCCAGGACAGCCACCCGGGTTCGGGGGACCCCATCCCAAGTGCAGGCCAGGTATGTGCACAGCTAAGACACCATGGAACTAAGGTGAGGTTCATGTACTCACTGTTAGTTACAACTCAGCTTTTTAAAAATGTGAGCTGAAAAGTAATGGGATGGGGCAACCAGAGCACCTGCCTCTCCTCCCTCACCTGGCAGAAGTTCCAAGTCTCACACCTGCTGCTGACAAGTCTCTGAGGGCAGATACCCCGGTGGGCCTGCTGGGGGCTCCTGGGCTCATCTAACTGGATGAGAGCTACCCACTGACAGGCACCCCAGTGTAGGGCATCAGGCACAAGGGATTCAGGGTCATGGGAGGTCTTGCTGTCACTGACCCACAGGAGCAACCTAGAGACCAGACAAGGGCTCGCAGCTTTCTGGGACAAAACACCAGCCTGCAGGTTGGGGAGAGGACAGAAACCCCCATTGCCACCTGGTGACTCCGGGCCAAGTCATCAGAGAGGAAAACCAGGCCCATCACTCTGAATCCTGACCATATTTTCTGTACTTAAGAACAAATAAGAAGATCCCTAGCAGTGTCTTTTCCTGTTTGCTTTATTTACACAGAAGAGCAGACACTAACAGGCAAGAACTGGCTACCTGAGGGGGGGGGGGGCAAGAGGGCCGTTGGGGCAGAGATGGGAACAAGCCACTCAGCGTGTTTTGTGATAAGCCTGACCTTCAAGCCAGTCAATGTGTTGCCTCCTCAAAAACTTCAGTGAAATTTTAAAATTAGTGCTGGTGCCAGTGACTGTGCGTCTTAACAGAGTGAAATGAGTTCCCTGTCTCATAGCACACCAAGACATAAAAATCGAACCTGTTAGAAGGAAATGTAAAGGAACATTTTTATCATAGCAGATCCAGGATTTTTTTCATTATGTAGAAGTAAATCAAGGATAAAGGAAATACTTCATTAAATTTAAAACATCTGTAAGGAAAAATAAGACCCATAAATAAGAAGATCACAGGCTATGCGGGAGACAGTTGCAACACAAACCATGAAGTGTATTCACAAAGAAAGAGTTCATAAAGAACACTGTTAAATTATAGAAGATTAGACAAATAACCCAAGAGAAAATCAGGTAAAATGTAAACAAATAATTCAGAAAGAATTGAACTACCAGTAAACACACAATAGAGAAAAGAAAATAATTCAAATAATCCAGGGTGGAAGACAAAATGAGATGAACCGGAAAGATGTCTGGGAAGCGGGATCCCCACCCTTGGGAAATGACATGTCTTCAGATAATCACACAGATGGTGAGGATGGTGAGGTTGATGCTGGCCCAGTGTCCTGACAGGGGCGTGACCCACAGAAACCCTCCCTGTTTGAAAGCTCCCACTCCAAATAACCCCCAGGTGAGTCCACACCACTCTGAGAGAAGTGGGTAAACCTTGGTTACCCCGTGCAATACAACACAATGGTTGTTAATGTACCATAGTTACTAGTGTCAACATGGGTTTACATTTTAAATATTTGGGGTCAGAAAAGTAAAGTTGTAGAAGTATATGTACAAGATGGAGTCAGTGTGGGTAAAAATCTCATACAGGTAAACTCACATGATTATCCATGCCCCTCTACACACAGGTGGTCTGGCAAATGAGAAGTAGGCTGAATACAGGTCAACCACTTGTTTTGGAGGAAATTGATCTAATCACCTATGAACGGTGAAGAATTCAAAACCTACTGTGTGCTACCAAGGTAATCAGCACCTATTGTGTGCCAGGCACACCTGTCTGGGAAATGCTATGGAGAACAAGACAAGCATGTGAAGCTTATATTCCAGGGGATGTGGATGAGACAGATAACAAACCAATAAATACACAGCTGCTTAGAAATACAGTGAAAAGGATGGAACAGAAGGAGAGAACCAGTGAAGCGTGGAGGATGTTTGTGGGAACAGCTCCCAGAGGACAAGTGGTACTCAGGGACCAGAGAGAAGGGCGGAGGGAGCCAGCAAGGATCTGGAAAACAGCTCTGCACAGACTGAGGGTCCCCCCAAGTGGGAGGAGTTGGGTCAACCCATGGAGCAGTGCACAGGACCCTTGGGACACAGAGGAGCAGAACAGTCCAACAGCCAGATAGTATTGGGTCCTGGAGCCACGGTGAGAAAGGAGAATGCTTCTGAATGTGGGGGGGGGGCTGTCTGGCCCCTTTGGGCTGCTATACTAAATGCCATAGACCTAGTAGCTAATAGGCAACAGACATCTGTTTCTCAGTGTGAAGACTGGGGTCTAGGGTGGTGGTACTTACTGCTTGGGTATCTGGGATAGGGCTAGAGACTCTGCCAGAAGGCCTGGAGAGTCTTCCCTGCCCTTGCAAACAAGGACTTCTCAAAGCCTGGGCTCTTACACTACTTCTGAAACACGGGTTTGCATATGTGACATTTAGGGACACAGGTAGACAGTGGCTGGATGTAACAGCTTTTAGAAACACAGGTTGTGTGTATGATGGGCTGGCTGGGAGGTAGGTGTGGGGAGCAGGCATCCAGTCAGGAGACACAGGGGGAGCCTGGGGAAGGGTGAGGCATACCATGGGATCCAGGGCTACAAATGTGGGGCCAGATGGTTCAGGCACTGAGGATGGGGGCAGTGAGGACACAGAGGAACAGGGAGGCCCGTTGGTGGCTAAGCAAGTGTGGGCATTGGTGCCTTTGACTGAGATGGGGCGCATGCCCTTGGTGAGAAACTAGGAACTCTGTTCTACAAAGTTGAGTAACCCTGGGTGGACAGCAGAGTCTCACCCCAAACAAAAATGCTTCATGTCTCCATTGACAAGTTGTGAGGCAAAAAGGGAAAACTATTAAACTGTGAAAAATCATGGTGGGGCGGGGAGGGGGAAGTGTACAATCAGTGTCTAAGAAACGGATCATTTTTAGCCAAAGGACAGCTGAGCTAACAGAGGACACTCTCCTACCTCAGGGGAACTGATTTTGCCCCAACAGAGAGATTCTGACTGTCCTGCCCTCTCTATGGAAGAATAGAGGGAAAGCAGGGAGGGGAATGAAGCCAACTGATCCTTGAGAGGTCCTGAGGGCACAGGTGAGGCCCCAAGTGAAGAACATGAAGGCCGGTCTCTCAAAAGGTACAGTCAAGCCTTTCCCACTCACCCTCCTCTCTTCCAGCTCAGAAGTCAGCCATCCAATCCCGCACCCATGAGCTCTGGAGACACCTCTGACTGAGCTCATAGCTCATCTGAAACTTTTCTGGATTCCATGTCTCGTCACTAAGGGAGGAGCTGTGGAACAAACACAGTGACTGTTGAACAGCAGTGAGGTCTCCCCCTCTGTGTCCCTGAAGAGACAGGCCCATGCACCATGTCCCCACCCGGGGACCCACCCCTATGGCCATGTCATCAGCATCCAGTGGCTGTCAATTTCCAGGCTGTTAGCGAGCCTGTCTCAGGTTTAGACCTGGGAGCCTAGCCAGGTTTAGACAAATAGGTCTAGTCAGTCCATTCTTGCCACAGGGTCCTGGAGGGAACCAGTGGAGTGGATCACGTCTGGCATTTTTGTACCAAACTTGAACTAAACTTGTACTAAACTTGAACACCTGCTCCAACTTAGTCCCCATCACCTTGATCAATGACAAGTGCCTTCCAGCCTCAGTGGCTCACCCCAAAGCAAAGGCAATACCCACCCTCTCTCTTCCAGGCTAAGCAGGGGGAGCAAAAGTGGGATCAGGAAGCTGACCTGAGGAGTTTCTGTATGCTCTGCAGCGGCCCTGGGCAGAAGCACCCCCAGGGCCTCAAGGGCACCCCAGGGTCATGCAAGCCCACTCCTCACCCAGCTCAGTGCCCTGACTCAAATTCCCTTCACTGCTCCACCCCCTATCCCAGCCCCTGCATTTTGCTTTCTCTCTGCAATACCAGGAGAACCTGCGGTCATTAAGAAGTCACACCATCAACCAAACCTTCCTGAGGCGAGATCTGGAACTGGTTATTAAATGTCTCTAAAGTCTGTTTGTTCATCTGTAAATAGGGATGAAACTCCCTGTGTGGAGTGTTTGGAAGCAGTCAATGCAGTTGGTGGTAGAGTGATTTATTTTGTGCTTAGCAGGCACAAAGAGCTCAGATCTCTCAAAAGTTACCAACACATTTGATAGCCAGAGGAATGTCTTATTGTCAGGTTAGGAGCCATATTTTTTGTTTGGTTGGTTGGTTTTATTTTAATTTTTTATTGTTTTTATATATGTAAACAATATATATATAACATTGTTGTATATATATATATATATATATATATATATATATATAAAACACCCCATATCTCCCACGATTCTCCCACCACCATGTCTCCCATAACCTTTGTCCTTATCTCCTGTGCTCATCCCTCCCCTGATTTCCTCCTCTCTCCCTCCCCTTCCCTTGCTGTGTACTTTGGTTCCGCTGTCAGCTTGTTAGTTTTAGCTTTTTCTAGTCCTTTTCTTTGTTTCCCCTATATCCCACCTATAAGTGAGACCAACTCCCATCATTTGAGGCAACATGAATGGAACTAGAAGGAATAGTGAAAGTCAGCTAGAAAGAAAAAGAAAAATACTGGATGGTCTCACATGTGAGTAATATAGTCCATTGTGTAAATATACCACAACTTTTTGATCCATTTATCTGTTTTGGGCCATTTGGGTTCCTTTTAAATCCTAGTATTATAAATAGTGCCACAATAAACACTGGAGTGCAGGCTGAGAACACCTTGTTAAGACACAAACCCCAGGACATGCCTGCTGGGATGGGTAGCATAGCAGAGGGCAATGGTACATGTCGCAGCAGTGACATGGGGCAGCTTGGATGTGAGCAACTGCTGTAAATCAACAAAACTGTAGAGTGGTGATTCTCTGTAGAAGCCCAGGCCTGTCATCTCTTGTCACCTGACCCTTCAAGCTGCTCCCAAAGTAACTTTCTGGCATTAGCAAGGCTGGGAGCCAAAGCAAGCGGGATGAGGTGTGATGCTTTCATGGTGATACATTTTTAAATGAAGTGAGAGGTTCAGATCAGAAAGGAATCAAGTCACAGATAGTCAAGAACAGGGTAGAAAACATAACAGGGCTTCCGGGCCCTTGAAGCACCCGATGGGGTGGAAAACACGAGTCGCAGGCTCTGAAAGGGCGGACAGGGAGATGAAGCGGAGAGGGACTCCATGCCAATTCCCGGTACATGAGACAAATGACATGAGATTTCAAGCACTGCCTGGGTTGATTCAGTTGATGTAAGAGAAGTCCTTCATTGCTCCTCCCAAACAAGCTGTGAACAGAAAACCGCTGGGTTCAGGCACTATGTCCTGTACTGGACTGGATCTCAGCGGGCAGCAGCTTGCAGAGCCCAATGTGCAGATCTTCGGAGCCTTTGAGTTTACCAAGGAAATGCCTATAGTTTGTGACTGCTCTGATAGGATAATAAATATTATTATAAATAACTAATAACTAATGTTTTCTATCCAGTTTTATAGGTGAGGAAATGGAGTATCCATGCCTTCAGTATCTATGACCATGGGACAAGGAAATGACAGAACCTGGGCCAGAGAGCACAAACCCTTCTAAGCCAACAGGAGATGGGTCATTTTTAGGGGAATTTTAAGCCCAGAAATTTTGGGATAAGTCAGGGGTTACAGAAAGATTTCTTAGCTAATGCAGCACTGCCTGACGTGGAGGAAACTGCCTGGGGTTCTGTGCTGCCAGGACTGGGAGCTCCGCCTGGAATCAGCCAAACTCAAGGCCAGGTTGCCAGGCTAGGAGCATCTCAAAGCTTCTGTATGACCTGAGCTTCCAGGACCCCGTGGACATACTACCTTTAAGCCAACAAGGTGCAAATTCAGGCTCCCACGCATTCTTAGGTTTCAGAATTTCTAGAATGAATCACACAACTTAGTCAACTTAGTCCGATTTACAATTGCAGTGTGTTTTATACAATAGACTACAAGTCAGAACCGGTCGATGGAAGAGTCACTTCTACAGACTGAAAGTCTGCATCAGCCCGGCTCACACATTGAAATCCTAATGCCCAACTTGCAATAGAATCCAGAACTAGGCCTATGGGGCTTCCCTGGCCCTTTCCACCAGGTGAGAACACACTGAAAAGATGACCATGGCTAGCCACCAGACACCAGACCTGCCTAAGCCTTGATCTTGGGCTTCCCGCTCTCCAGAAGGGTGAGAAGTAAGCTTCTATTGTTACCGCCATCCGGTTGTTAGTATTTTTTGTTATAGCAGCCAAAAAAGACACAGACAAACGTCAGATGAAATTGGGAACTAGGAAGCTGGAAACACAATGTTTCTTTGTCCTCAGACACATAGCAGGTTCCCAACCTCTGCTCTGTGATGCTGACAGAGCCTTCAATTAAAGGGCAATCACAGGCTATCTTGGAGGCTTCAGTGCTCGCTAAACCCTAACCCCCACTGAGGTATACACCTGGCCCTTAAGGTAGAGCCAGTCCCTTCCTGGAGTTCATCATCTACCAGTGTGAGCACTCAGGTGAGGCCAAGTACCCTGCCAGGAGTCATGAACACCCTACTGTCACTCAGGAAGAACCAAGGGTTTTACAGTATCTCCCAGGAGCTGGGAGGGAGGCAGGCCTCTGGGTCAAGTATCCACTCCACAGTGGAAGTTAGTAATGATTTTATTATTGTTGTTGAATTTCCATAAAAATAACTCTATAAACATTTTACTAAGGGTAACACTATTTATCAAAGGCAAATTATGTGCTAGATCCTGTGCTAAATATTTTATGCAATGATTTCATTCACTCCTCATATGACCTCTGTGATAGGTATTACTTGCCAATGAGGGGACATGGATTTTTAAAGTAACCAAAGGTCAAACCAAAGGTTATCTTGGACTTTCTAAGGTGCCTCTTTCCTGGTCCTGTGGGGGTTACACACATCACCCCACCCTCTCCTCCTTCTTTCCTTCTATCTCCCCAATCTTTAGATGAGAAAAAGCTGATTAGGAGGGGTGACTTTCCAAAGTACATCTCAAAACTAGAGTTAATTCAGCCAAAGACAAGATCTCATCACAGATCAGACAAGTAAAAGGATGTTAATATTCTGGAAATTTGTTCTAAAGAAATTATCTCTGTGTGCATAGAAGAAGGTTAATTGGGGCGGAAAAGCCACAGGTGGGCTCTGTAACATGAAGAGCTTCCACTGGGCACCCCACAGCTTCACCCCCAGACAGGGAAGAGGTGCCAGGATCAGCTCAGGCTGATCCTGAGGACCATCATCCTCAGTCCTCAGAGTTTTCTAGAGGTTGGTGCGAAAGACCTGAGTATTGCTGTTTAAAAGTCAAAGCACATTTAAGACTCCTTCCCAGCTCAAGCAGCTCTTTCAAATCTCCTTAAGTCAGAAAATTTAGCAACACAAGGAAATAGCCCCAGGTTAACAACTTGCTTTGACTCAATGATGCGATGATGCAGATTCTCCTGAGCAGTGTGTCTGCTTGTTGCTGTTACCAGCTGTGACCAGGTAGCATCAAACTCAACAAAAGCCACAAAACTCAACTCAAGCCACAGAGAAAAGAAGCTGATTTGCATGCAGGAATGGAGAGGATCTCTGTCGCCTCTGATCTCAAACCATGAGCTTCCTGGGAGCCCAAGCACAGCTGCTCACAGCTCATGTTCCTGGAACATCCTGTCCAGGTTTCCACATTGCTCAGAATTTCCGAATCTGCAAAATGCTGATTCAATCAGTTCTTTTTCAGGATATTGTCAGGATTCCTTGGAAACAGTCATCTCCTGATGAACTAACGTAAGAATAAAGTTGGCAAAGATAAATGTGGCAGAGGCGATGTGGGGAGCGTGTCTGCAGCAGACTGCCCTGCTCCAACAGGCAAGACCTATTTCAATAAACTTCTTAGTGCTTTCTGAGGAGACTGCATCATATTTTACCCTTGTCATTTGTTAGGAAAATGGCAGAAATCATGACAGGCGTCTGGTCTGCAATATCATCTTGGATTAGAGGAGATAGTCCATGAGAACTGGTTTCAGGTGACAACTGCAAGAAACAGCAGAGGGGGTTTTTAAAGTAAATGTCCTGAGAAGTAAGCCCCTGGAAAAAAGGAGTAGGGAGCACATCAAAGAGCAGTGAGGGGTAAGACAAAAGACAAAAACACAGTCCCTCATGAAGCTCCTTATTTATCTCTGGGGAACACATTCCAGATTCTAAATTGGAGTATGTTGGTGGTGATAATAACGGTGGAGGGATTGGTGGTACTGGAAGTAATGCTGACAGAGGCGCTGGTAGTGGAGGTGAAGGTGATGTAAGTGATGGTGATGTTAGTGGAAATCTTGGTGGTCATGGTGTTGAGGTGGTGATGATGGAGATGGAGGTAGTGGTGAAGGTGGAGGTGGTGGAGTTGAGGTGATGAAAGTGATGGTTGATGTTGGTGGAGGTCATGGTGGTCAGAGTGATATTGTTGGTTCTGGTTATGGTAATGGTGGCAATGATGGTGATGATGGAGATGGAGGTGATTGTGTTGGTGGTGGTAGAGGAGCTGGCCTCATCTCACACTAGACAAAAATGCCAGTGCTGTGATGCTACCTCACAGAGGAGGAGCAGGGTCAAGAACAGCTGAGTAACTGCTCATGTGCATTTACATGGTCAGTTTGAAGGAGCTGCCGCTGGAATCCTATGTACCTGGCTTCCCTTTCCATAGTCTCAGCAACTTGATGGCATCTGTGAAGATGTGACAGTGACTGGGCAGGAAGGCAGATATCCTGAGTGATCAGAAACACTAATGCAGATGCAGTTCCCTGTCTTGTAAATACCTTTCCTGCAACTCACCTGGTCTGTCTCCTTCACAGTCCCTCTGAGAGACCCTAAAACATACTATGCCTAATGCTACAAGAGACAACTAGAAGATTAGCAAACAATGGTCTCTGATGCAGTCCAGAGTAGGGACCACCCAGATGATCTCCCCATGGCCTTTCCCAACCCAGCTCATGCAAAGGCTGCCTGGGGATCACTGGACCTCAGTGTGTGAGATCGCCTGCATGGGGGTGTGCACTGCCTTCCCCCATCCCCCACATCCACCTCGATGGATAAGCTGTTTCAGACCCAGGGACACAAGAGGAAAGCAATACTGTTCTCTGAGAGTGACTTTCACAGACACCACAGAGCCTAGGATTACTGACTAACCTTGAGCTGAGCCCCAAGGCTCATTGGAGCCGGCAGGCAAAAGTGCAGGGGAGAGCTCCCCCCTCCACCCCCATGAGGAGCTAAAGCTCCAGGTATGGGAAGAACGGCCTCTTCATACTCCACATGTGAGCTTCCCTGTAACAGGGTGCCAGACCCCCTTTCTCTGCCCTCCCCTCTCCTGAATCAGCAGGATCTAACTCTGTGTTCTCAGTCCCAGCCCCAAAAACTGTGCACCTTCATTTCCCTTCTTAACTGAGGAGGCAGGTTTGGGTTTATCACCTTGTCCTGCCAAACAGTTGGAATAAAGCTGCTTTCTCTTGGAAAAATATAAATCTGGTCCATACACATGACTCTGTCACCCCCCTACCCTACTCTTACCCCCACACGCCCCCCACCCCCACTAAGCAACACCATGGTGGCTGGTCCCCATCACTCTGGGTCTCTAACATCATCCATAGCCATCTCCTTCTCACAGTCCCTCCTCCCTGCCAGCATTGTGGGCAATGATCTGGTCCCCACCCCCACCCCAGGGAGGCTAAGCACTGAGCACTGCTCTGGGAGAGTCCCCCAGCTAAAGCCCCAGGCAACCCACCCGGCTGTCTGGTCTGCTCTGCGCAGTACTAGCCCTGTCAGTAGGGCCAGCGATGCCCTGAACTCCACCAGCCTGAGTCCCTTGCATCCCCCAATGACCAAGTGGCAGTAAGGTTTCAAGTTAGTGTGTCCTGGCCCCCGCCTCTCCCACACCTCTCCAAGGACCCAGATAGTCACTCCAAAGAACTTAAAATACGCACAGATTTGGAGCGTGAGAGTCCCCCTGACTCCTGGACCGCAGGTTACCGCTCCTGAGTGTGCAGACGGTGCATTGTAAGGTGGCTTGTGACGTAGCTGGCAGAGGCCGAGACAACCCTTAGCCCAAATGGAACTGCCGGTTCCTACTCTCTGCTTTGGATGAGCACCAGGTGCAGGAGGAATAGCAGTGAAAACCTGGTTTGCTTTCTGTTGACACAGATAGGGTCCTCTAGTCAGAAGCCACCTTGGTAAGAGCTGATGCTGGATGGGTGCACAGCCACTGACCCCACATGCGTGGGCACTCGTGCTCCTCATAGGGGTGCCCTTGGTCAGAGTACATGATGACCCCAAGTGACTGGCCCTTGGGAGAAGGGGTACAGAGCACTGTACATGACAAGTGGGGCCAGCATCATAGCGGCCAAGCGGGCTTGGGTGTCTGGGGATCTGTGCTGACTGGCCGCTGACTGCCCCACTCAAGCACTGGGAGCAACAGTGAACCCCTCACACCAGGTGTGTGAAAATCAGGAGTGGCCCCTTCACACAGCTGGATCTGCACCTGTGGCCCACACCTCAGTCTCAGAGAATCCCTGCTGCAGAGAAAGTTCCAGAAACCACGTAAAATGGACTCAGTTTGCACAGCAGCCACAGAGGTTTAGAGATGGGCCTCCAGCCTACCAGTTCTCCAGGCAGGAGCACCAGCTTGTGGGGAAGGGGCTGGTGGGACTGATTGCTGAAAGTCCGAGTCACGTGGCCACCCCAAGTGACTTCAGCGCCCACTCACCAAGTTGCCATCTTTATGGAGTTTGGTCTCCGTGTGATTGACTTCAGGGAGAAACGGACAGGGGAAAATGTGATTTTCTTGTCCTCATGGCAATTATAATCTCCATTATCAATTAATTAGGGTAGTACGATTTGAAACATCCAGCTCTTATGAGCTGCCAGGCTGAATCAGGATCTTGGGGTTGATAAACACCAACAAGACTGAGTGTGGAATGGAAATACTTGTGTTATGGACAGGGAAGGGGGGGGAGAGATTTCAGGGGTTTGCGTTATGAAGGTTCTGAGGAACCTGGGGAGTAGGCCAGCAAAACTGCTTTATTTGACCTTATTTTTGCCAACTGTATATAAACTGTTGGTTTCTTGCTAGCCAACAATCCCTCAGATCTCTGGGGATAGGTCTAAGAAAACTTAGTTCATGGTGTAAAATTCACAGTGTACTTCCAGAAGAGAAATCCTCTGTGTGTGTGTGTGTGTGTGTGTGTGTGTGTGTGTGTGTGTGTGTGTGTTTAGAACACAATCTGCAATCTACCCTCTTAACAGTTTAAGTGCAAAGTACAGCATGAACCACAGACACAGAATGGTATGGAAGAGCTCTAGGACTTGTGTAACTGGAACTCTATACCCTTTGATCAACTCCCCATTTCCCCTTCTACCCAGTTAACCACCACTCTTCTTGAGGTTGACTATTTTAGACCCCTCCTACAGCATTTGTCCTCATACAGTATTTGTCCTCTGTAACTGGCTGATTTCATCTAATATAATGTCCTCAAAGTTCACACATGTTGTCACAAATGACAAGATGTCCTTCTTTTTCAAGGTTGAGTAATATTCCATTGTGTGTGTGTGTGTGTGTGTGTGTGTGTGTATAACATCTTTATCCAATCATTCAACTGATGGACATTTATATGGTGTTTATATATTAACTATTGTGAATAATGTGCAAGGAACATGAAAGTGCTCAAATCTCTTCAAGAGTTTCATTCCAATTCTTTTGAATAAATATCAAGACCTAAGAATGCTGAATCACATGCTAGTCCCATTTTCAATATTTTGGTAAAGCACCAGCCTGCTTTCCATCATGGCTATACCATGTCACATTCCCACTAACTGTGTTCCACCTTCTCCACTTTCTCAACACTTGTTTTTTGTTGTTGTTTGTTTTTGTTTTTGTTTTTTTGAGAAAAGTCATCTTAACTGGTGGGGCATAATACCTCACTGTGGTTTTGTATCTAGTGGAAAATCGAGCTTCTTTTCACATACTTTTTTGCCCATTTCTTATCTTCTTTAGAGAAATGTGTTATTGAGATCTTTGCCTATTTTCAAATCAAGATATTAGACCTTTTTGCTACTGAGTTGTTGGATACTACCAACATCTTCAGATACAGAGGTTTGCAAATATTTTCTCCACCCCACAGGCTGTGTCTTCATTCTGTGGATTTCCCCTTTTTGCACAGAAGTTTTGGACTTGCTATCCAACCAGTCAATGTTTGGTTTTATTGCCTGTTCTCAGGTGTCAAATCTAAGCACTCACTGCAAATCAATGTCATGAAGCTGTCTACCTGGGTTTTCTTTGAGATCTCTACAGCTTCAGCTACATCAACACCTCCAGTGCATTTTCTGCCTGGCATAAGACAAGTCCAGTTCCACCTGTCTGCATCGGGGCATCCAGTTTTCTCAACAATAAGGATCAGAGACCAAATTACGGCAGGCTAGAGACTGGCCTCTCCAGACCATCATGTGAGTCTATTAATCAGTATTTTTACAACCTGAGGCTATCCAAAAATAAAAACATGGAGTAGTCAGTACTTATTATATGCAAAATGCTGTAGGCAAAGAACAAAGAAAATTTGAGGGTAAAGGGGGGAAGGAAAAACACACAAGCCTGTGGGACAGTGAGACAAGCAGCCTCCTCTCTGTGAAGTACAGGTACCCATTTCCCTACACTCAGAGCAACTCAGGGGTTTGTATGAGAGCTGGAAGCATCATATGCTGTCTCCCCTATCTCTTCCTTTCCTTCCTGCTCCTACCACAAAAGAGTTGACACCTTGGGAGACAAAATAAAGACCTGAATCTCCAAGCCCTCATCTGTGGGCCAAGTTTCCTTGGTAAACACAGACACTCTGCCAGCTATTACCGAAAAAGCTCCACTTGCTGGTAAAGTAACTGTGCCCCTTCGCCATGCAGGAGCTTCTTCTACTTTGGGGCTGTTTTGGCAGAAAGGGCTATTTAAGCAAGCATTTCCATTGCTTTTAGGATGTGAAGCAATAAACAACAGCTGTGATTATTTAAATACTGAAGTGGAACTGAATCAGTTTAATTAATCACAAAAGACATTGACTGCAAGTCGGCTGCAGGGGCGACGAGGTGATTGCAAGCGTAGGAAACGAGGGAAGTGGGAGACAGAGGCACCTCGCCACCCTGGTGGGGCTGGCAGCTGGGTACAGCTGCTCTGCTCTGCACCCTTGTCATTCACCACACTCAGCACAGGGAGAATGTTCACAGGGACCACAGGGTTAGCCGGGCAGGAAAAAGACCAGATCACATGAATTTTCAATCAACTAGAGCTTTGAATTCACACTTGCAGAATTCAGAGTGAAGAGCAGAGGTGATCCTGGTCACAGGAGCAGGTTGAGGGCTGTGCTGATGTGTTAACTTTCTGGGAGCTGGGGGAGCAAAGGGGTCTGCCATACCCCTGCCAGGTATGACTTACAGGGAGCAGCCCACAAGAAGAAGCAGCTCTTAAGAACATGAGTTCTGCTCTTACATGGGGCTACCAGGCAAACTTGAATTCCAGAGAAAAATACTACTTGTTGTTTATGTGAAATTTAAATTTAACTGGATTCCAGCCTCTTTTTTTGCTATACCTGGCTACCCAAGCCAGAGGTCCCTAGGGTTAGTGGAAAGACTTGGCCTCCAAAGGCTAGGACTACTGATATTCCAGCAAGTTCCAGGCATAGCACCTACCACAAAGAAAGAACAGGTCCCGGTAGAAAAGAGTATACGTGGTGGAGGAGAACATGAAGGGGGCCAACCTTGGTAGGTGTCTGACTACGTTTGCCCCACCCAGTCCTGCCCCACCCACCATTGCCAAGAGACCCAGGGGCCAGGCAGGATGGGTTCCCTAAAACCACCAGTTGTAATAGTCACGGGACTGAGGAACTGATGGTAAATGATCCAAAGACAGATCGCTTGATTTGAGTTAATTAACATAGAAGAAGCAAGAACTGTGCTTACGAGCCCAAGTACTAGTGGCCTACACTGTGGGCGCAATGAGCAAGACAACCAGGCACAGCTGTATCAGCCTAGTTTCGGCTTCATCACCCATTCCCAAGCAGGGCGGAGCTGCTGGGGTCTGTGCACTCCATGCAGAGCTGGGCTCTGCTGTGGCAGCTTTGAAATGTGGCACCAGCCGCATGTATGGAGCACAGGTACCTAGGGCTGCCCCAGCAGCCACCAGCTCCCTCCTCCCTGGCCATACAGGCAGGTCCTCAGCCACAGCAGATGCAGCGTCAAAGACACCAGGCACACACGGCACCCAGGCCAGAGAGGCTGCTGGCAAGGAAGCTGTAGAGCCAAAGTCGAAGTCACTCCAAAGGGACCTCAGCAGTTGATGTAGCACAGACTGATGCCTCCCACAACCTGGCCAACAGGACGGCGCGGGAATATTTGTTCAAGCCACACTCCATCTGGAGTTGGATGTTTTAGTGACAGGACAATGGGGGCTCCCTACTAGCTGTATCTCCATCAGTTTTTCTGGGGTCACAGGGAGGCCCCTCCCCAGTTTTCACCCATTTCAAAAAAAAAGGCACTGAAAACTTGGAGGGGGGGAGAGTGCATTATGGTTTGATGACAGGTGATGATGAGGTCATGTCTATTTTGAATCTCAGCCTATTTTCACCATAGCCTTCTTAAGTTGTTCCGTGCTAACATCAGCTGCTATTAACAACGAAATCTGCTGAACAAATTGGAAAAGATAATGAGAAAGTTCACGGTCCTCATTGATCTGTCTGATCAGTTCAGGGTTTTGCCAGCTGGAAGAGCTGGGGGGAGGAGGGGTGGGGGGCGGGCTTGCTTTGAGCCCAGGCTTTGAGCCCAGAGTTGAGTTCCAACTCTGGGACATTCTGGAAAAGGCAAAACTCTGTAGACAGTGAAAAGATCAAGTGGATGCTGAGCCATTTGGGATAAACAAGCAAAAAAGTGAAATTTGAAGCCAGGGAAACTATCCTGCACCCATTAGGGTCCAGAGAACACAGGTCACTGAGACCTGTCACCACAGACCCTGGCGCTGACCATGTTTCGGTGCAGGGCTGTTAGTTGTGATGACTCTCCCACTCTGGGGGAGGGGGAGGCTACGCATGAGGGGGAGGCATGCCAAGTGGGGTGGGGGCCGGAGCACCCCTGTGCTTTCTGCTCAATTTTATTGCGCATATAAAACTTCTCTTATAAAATATGGGCTTTTAATAGGGGGGAAGGGGATCATCACACAAAATAGAAGGAACAGCCACGCAGCCAGCCCGGCTACCTGACGCAGTGACCCTTGTGCCCAAAAAGCCATGAGGTGCCAAGGCCCATGGGGTTTTAAACTTAGAGAAGCAGCAGAAACCTGGGGCGGGGAGACTTCAGAAGGGGCTGGGGGCAGGAAACGGGAGCCCCAAGAGCCCTGTGACCTTGAGGAGCCAGCCCACACCTGTCCCTGGTTGGGCACTGCGGCAGAGCCTGGAGCCCACGATCAGGGAAGGCAGTGGCGTGTGCCCAGGGTGGTGGTGGCAGAGGCATCCATCACACTGCTCTTGCCGCTGGCTCCAAGGAGAGGGCAGGGAGCTGGAGCCCAACTCCTGTCCTGCAGCCAGACAGCAGCTGTCTCCCTGCAAGGGTGACTCCCCAGCCTCTATGAGGGGTTCTGGCCAAGGAGGCGCAGAGGGGAGGGTGACACCTCACACCCAGGTCAGAAGACTGCACGTCCCAGGGCACAGGAGCCACTTCAGCATCCTAGTGGTAACCTGTCCATTGGGCTTCAGCATCAGGAATGAGTGGGGGAAGCTGGGGCTGGGCCTCCAAGGCCCTCATGACATGCCTGCCTTCACACTGAGTTGGAACAGGGACCCAGCTGTGTGAACCCTCTGTTTCAAAAATAATGCATTTACAGGATCAAAAAAAAAAAAAAAGAAAGCTGAACCATATGAACCATAGAGAGGAAAAGGTTATATCATTCCACTCCATCCACTGTTTCCATTCCCTAAAAATCACAGTTGTCATCTTCTCGCGTGTTTTTCCAGATCTTTCTATGTGACTCAAGCATGCATACATATCTATCTAATTAACACAGTCCTACTTTTTCTACAAATGACACTGCTTTATAAATACCACCTGCATGTTTCCTGGGGCCTGCTCAGGTACATTTACACATGGACAGCACACCAGTGAATGAGGTCAGCACTGTTTACCCCTTGAATCACCATACTGCTACCCCCTCATGTGAACTACCCCACCCCACCCCCTACCCTGGTTGAGCAACTAAATGTTTCTGTGCTCTTATACCTACAAACGCTGCTGCAATAAGAATGTCGTCATCACATCTGCTCCCTGGCTCCCAAGAATCTTCCAGATGCACCCCATAGGGCTATCTCCTCTCACCCACCCATGGCAACAGCTGACTCACACGCTCAGGATCAGTCCGTTCCAACGGTCTGTAATAATCAGATGAACCACAGAACACCATCGGTCATATTCTGACCCACAGGTGATACCAGAACAAAATTTAGGTCAGTCCAGCTCTGAACAGAAGTCATCTTTAACAAACTTAATGTATGCAGGCAAGAGAGGGGTGAGCCCCTGTGTGGCACACGGGTCAGAGCTCTGGCTCTGTCTGCCCTACTGGGCCCAGGATCTCATGCCTTGTCTTTCACATGCCACTGGCTGGGTGACCCACCCACCCCACATCAGCAGATGCCACTGGCTGGGTGACCCACCCACCCCACATCTGCTGGGAAGACAGAGATCCTCTGACTGGAGTCCTGGCCCACACCCCCGAGGGCTGAGCTTCCACGGCCAGGAAAGTGGCACCAGCCAAGCAGGACAGAGACTTGGGGGGAAAAACTGTTCCCACCATAAAGACAATGAAGGGATCTTCATGTCCTTCCCCAACCGTCTTATTTTCTGCCTTCAGAGAAGTAGGAATGGCTCCAAATAAAATATGAAATGAAACTCGTGCCTAAATTTAAATCAAAGCCTTCTTTCTTACGATTTCCCGGGTATGTGGGGTAGAGAAAGCACACTGAGGAACTAAATAAAACAACATAAACGTCTGAACCGTCAGATTATTGGGATTTATCAAAGGGATAGAGGCACGGTCGGGGACGGGGGCAATGTTGGGTGCAGGGTGGAACTGGGTGTTGGTGACGAATTCAGGGGAGGATCAACACAAGTGCTGACTCTCAGCCGCGAACCCTGCAGCGTCTGTATTGTTATAATGCGGTGACGCTTCAAATTCAAGCGAGCAAGGTAAGCAACACAAATCCTTCTCTTCATATGCTTGACTGGAAACACAATTGCGTTTGTGCTGGGCAGACAGGAAGCTGCCGAGAGGCTTCTTCATTCCCAAGATCTCTGCCTACGTGTAAACTGGCAAAGCACCGCGACTCGTTCTCAGCCGGCACCGGCCGTGCTTTTCAGGGTCCTCGCAGATGCTCTCGGCGGCGGCGCCACCTAGCGGACCGCGCCGGCACCGCGCCGGCACCGGAGTCGTCACCCGTGGCCTCGCCCTTGAAGCCATCTGCTTGGAAGTTGGTAAATCTGACAGGTGAGGCTGAAACAGACCCTCCTAGCAGATGTGTTTGCATTTCCCTGCAGAGAGGAGAGTCGTCGGGGCATCGGGGAAAATACAGCCCTCTGTGGACCAGACTTGCCCGAAGAATCAATCTGGAGCGTCACCGGAAGTACTATCAGGGGTTGGCATGGTAACGGGGCCTGTGTTCCGGTCACTTGGGCTTGCCGTCATAAAGCTGAGCAGCGGGGCCAGTGGACACGACGCCGCCGAGACCCCCATGGGGCTCTGGGTCTGGATCGATAGTGACTACGGCCCAGGGTCCACCGCCATTGAGCTGCCCCGCACCAAGTGTGCGCGTTGGTGGAGCAAGTCAGGTCGCCACGGGCGCTTGAGACTGCTCTGCCTGGACGTTGTGGTCCTCAGCCCTGACCAGAAACGGCATGGTCACCGTGTGCCCTTGGGGTGTTTCTCTCAGTGCCGCCCTAACCTTGGGTCTGTGGGTCCTTGGTCCCCTTCAGGGACTGCACGGCCTCTTCCCCTGCAGAGTTGAGACAGAGGGACAAGACAGACAGAGGGACAAGAAACAACCCTCCAGCGCCCTCGGGGGTGTCAGTTTGTTCCACGACCTGTGCTAAGCCAGACGCTGCCCAGATCTGTGTGTAGCTTTCATGTGTGTAGCTTTCTTCATGCTGAAGAGGCGCTTTGAAGTCACCAGTCCAGCGCCCAAGGCCAGTTTGCTGAACGTTCAAGTGTGTGCTCAGCGCTGCATCTTAAAGTCCAGCCCTTAGTGTCTCTTTCCAAGCGGCCATAGTCACTTCTTAAGGAACCTCGACTGCTGATCCATTTTGTGAAATTCATGCGAAATGCTTGGTTGTCGAATGCGAAAGGCCAGATTGTCGTTTCCATGAACACGGAGACGCTGGCTGGCTCTCTTCCCCACATGTATTGGCCTTCACTGTCCACTGTGCTGAGGCCCAGCTTGAGAGGAGACCGCCACACAGCTGGGACCGTGAACCTCAATGGGTGTCCCCTGCCCTCAGACTCAGGGCCCAGGACCCGGGTCTCTGCGGCTTCGCGTAGGTGGGCACCGGCTCATGACTGTGTAAAGCCGCAGGAGCCTAGACAGTGTTGCACTAATTGGCCATGAGAGCACTGTAAGAGAAAGCATAACAGGGCAAAACATAACGACCTTGGGAACAGGCAGACAGCTCCCATGAGAGGGCGAGCAGGCAGGCCTGGTCAACGTAGATAGCCCAGCACAAGCAAAATTTGACGTATGTATATCGGTCAGGATGTCTTAACTCCGTACATTTTGCTTCTGTGTCTCAGCTTTGCTCTAAGTAAGTATACATTAGATAAAGTATGAGCTTCACAAAAAGTATAAAATGAATGTGCTACAAGCAACAGAGGCTCTAAGTCCCTTTGACTTAGTAGCCCTCAGATCTGAGCTCTAATTAAACTTTCCTATACCCTTATATTCCTGTTTCTAAAGTGTCTGTGTCCAGCGGCTGCCTAACATATGAAACAGGACGGCAACGCAAACCCTGCATCTTGGAGGACAGAACCAAATGACAGGAAACGCCTTCAATTTTTTGCCATCAGTAATTTTTCCAGAAAGGGGTTTCTGAATTGTACTTCCTGGAGGGTTTTTCCCAAGTTGTTTTCTATGTATATTATGGTTTCAGGTCTGACATTTAAATCTTTTATCCATTTTGAGTTGGTTTTTGTACAAGGTGTGATTTTGCAGCACTATTTATAATTGCAAGGACATGGAAGCAACCAAAATGTCCCAAAACAGATGACTGGATGAAAAAGATGTGGTATGTATACACAATGGAATATTAATCATCAATAAAAAACGACAAATTTGATGGTTTTACAATAACATGGATGGACTTGGAAGAAACCATATTAGCAGAAACAAGTCAAAAAGAAAAAAACAGAAACCAAATGGTTTCGCTACTATATGGGACATGGGAAAGATAAACAAAAATCCATGAAGAAAACTCAAAACAAGACAACAACCAAATTGAAGAACCTGGGGGAGGGGAGGAATGGGACAGGTTCGATTCTCATGGAGGCAAATGTGAATGAAGTTATTTTCTTAATTCTTTTTCTTCACCCTCACTATTTATAGATAAAAATGTTACAAATTTTTGTGTGTTGATTTTGTAAACTGCCACTTTGCTGTAATCATCCATTGTTTGAATAGCTCTTTGGGTTTTCTATATATAAAAGACTTTAAGGGTTTTCTATATTTAATACCTTCACTTTTTTTTTTTCTGCTTGCATTCCCTTTATTCTCTATTTTTTTTGCCTGATGACTCTGGTCAAAATCTCTGGTACTATGTTACCTGAGTGGTGACAGCGAAGATCCTCATCTTGTTACTGATCTTAAGGGGAAGGTTTTCTGTTTTCCACCAATAATTATTACATATTGTCTGACTTATGTTTTCTTTATTATTCTGAGGGTCTTTCTAGTAGAATATCCTAGAAGTTCCTTCTATTCCATTTTGCTTGGAGTTTTATTATAATGGGTACTGAATCTTATTAAATGTTTTCTTTGTTCTGTTGATGTAATTTTGATCTTTACTTTTGTTGATATATTACATTGATTGATTTATGTATATTAAACCTTTCTTACATCTCTGGGATCAATTCCATTTGATCATGATGTATTTGTAACATATTGTTGAAAATGCTGATATTTTGTTAAATATTTTTACATCGCCATTCATCAAGAAGACTGGTCTCTTAATTTTATTTTGTTGTCTTTTCCTGGTCTCAGTATTAAGGCAATATTTGTATTATAAAACATGCTAACGGGTGTTCCCTCTCCTTAGAGGTTTAAAAATAATTTGAGCAAGATGGGCATTACTTCTTCTTTGAAAGTTTGATGAAATTCATTTGTAAAGCTCTTTGTCCCTGGGTTTTTGTTGGAGGAAAGATGTTTTTACTGCTATTTCAATTCTGTGCTTGTGGTTGGTTTGTTCTATTTTCTTGTTTCTTCCTGGGTTAGTTGATAAATTATATGCACCTAAAAATTTGTTCATTTCTTCAAGGTTATAAAAATTCTTGGCAGATAGCTCTTTATAATAAACTCTCATGAACCTTTGTATTTCTGTGCCTTCTGTGATAATTCCTCCTTTCATTTCTGATCCACTCTTTTAATGTTTTAACTCTTGTTTCCTTTGCTAGCCTGCCTAGAGGCTTGTCTACTTTAGCTCCTCAAAGAACCAGCTTTTTGTTTCATTGATCAAAAAGTCCATCTTCAAACAAAATCTTGTTAACTTAAAATAAGGGAGTGTTCATTTGCCCCACACTAGGGAATATTTAATAAAAGATTATCACTTTTAAAGTGAATTTGACACCTAATGTTTAACAAGATTTAAATTTAACAAGATTAATCAATATTTTCTAAATATGGTGTGTGGACAGGTACAGTCAATAGTGAACCACCTTGAACACTGAATCCAAAATACAAAAACACAAATGCTGCATCCAAGGAACTAAAGACTCTTGAGTTTTTTTAAATGAGTTACTGAGAAAGTATGGACTTCCATGCATAACTTCAGATAAATCAAAAGCAAAGACTTCACTTTTGTACAGGGGAGAGTCTAATGGATAAAATATTGAATATGCTGGATTAATTGACCAACCAGGAACACTATCACAGAAGCCTATCGTCTGAGTCAAAACAAAGGAGGATGGACTATGAGAAGAGACCCTATAAGCACCCAGGTTTATAGACAAAGATGATAGTGCAGAAAGAGTTGTCAGAGAATTAGAAGAATTAGTGAAGTCTGGTGGCCAAGGAGTCAACGAAGAAGAAAACTTCAGGAAGACGGCAGCCAACCACCTCCAGAGAAATAAAAGGAAAAGCCAGCATGTTTAACAATTCTGGAACCACAGCTCACATGAAGTTGCAGTTCACAGTCCTTTCTTCTCAGCAAGTGGGCATTCAGTACTGGTCAGTTCTGATGAGCTAAGGAGGCCTGACCCAAACAAATGTCTTGGGGTGGGATGTCTTGGTCACCTGTAATTTCAGGGAAGTAAAACTGTCACCAAACAAGAAGTTGGATAAAGGCCATCATATCACATTTCCACCCTCCAGATATTACAAACATGAATGTTATTGTGAAAACAGGTGATCCCAGCAGCCTGTCAACCATGCCCTACCCTACTATTCAATATCTACAAAAGTTTTCCTGGGCTACAGCCCCTGGCCCAGGCTATTCCAACCCTTCTCTGGAACCTTCTGCCCCTTCTCAAGATTCAAAAAACTAAAGGGACCATGCCTGAGGGACAGGAAGGTGTGGACACTCCAGGACCCTTCTCCAACAGCTCTGCGTCCTGTTAGGGCCCTTTCTAAAGGCATAGCGCCACTGTCACACTAGCTGTTAGTCATTCTAAAATGTCACTCTTCCACAGGCATATAATGAATCCCTGCGTTTATGATGAGGAAACCCCAGAGAACCAACTGAGTGTATAAAAGCAGCACGTTTTCACCACCAGGTACCTCTCTCCCCCCTCTGCTCCAATCTTCTGCAGATGAGCCATGGTTTGCATCATTCAGGGCTGCTCCCTCCCAAAGTCCATTACCTGCCTGTGGAGACCAGCTCTTCAGTACCAGAGAAATGCTTCCCTCAGAAATGAGAAACGCTTCCCTCAGAAATTCCAAATTGCTACAAACTCTACTGGAGGAAAAAGTCAAGAAAACTGTCTTGAGATGCAACATCCAGCTCTGACTGGAAGGGGGAGAAACATGGAGCTTGCCTTCCGGCTCTCAGGGTTTCTGTGCTGTGGCCAAGCAGCCAAGAAAATGGGCTAAAGAGCAGTTGAAGAACCAGTGATGAAAATAATTACAGTTCCTGGTGAAGATAAATTCGTTATCAAGGGCTGTGAGTCAGTAGAAGCTGAAGCCAAAAAAAATGCCTTGGGGCATTACTGGAATTCTTGCTTACTTCAGGAAGTTCTCTTTTCAAAGAACATCTTGAATCTGTAAAAATCTGAGCAAGAAGGGAACAAAAAAAAAAGAGATGGCTTTGCAGGGATCTCTGTTTTCAACATCAGCAATCATGGCTGACAGAGGCAGTTAGCGTGGGTATAAAAGGGTAGGCACTGGGCACCAGCAGGGCCTGGTCCCAGATAAACTACCAAAGGCTGAGTAACCTCATAAAAAGCACGTTACCACTCTGGGCCTCTTATTTATTTTCTCAAGAAGAAAAGGTGAAGCTCCAAAGCAGAGTACAGATTCTCATTTTCAGGATGGTCTCCTAAATGATGTCACAGCTCACTTAGGACCCCAGAGGTAAGTGAAACAGCAGATCAGGTAGGTGGACATATCAACACATCTTCCTTTTGGTAACCCTTCCCAAAGCTGAGGCCACTTGCAAGGCCTTGTATATCTGAACTGCTCTAATAGGAAGCCTCTTGTTAATGTCTCTGTAATAGATGATAGGAGCAGAGGGGTAAGGGGCTGAAAGCCCATTTTGAAAACATTAGTGGCTCTCTTTACTCCCAGAGTCCAGCACTACAACCCACCCCAACTGCTGCAGACCTCAAAGCTGTCTTCCAGGTTCTGCCTGGAAAGACCTTCACCACAAGCTGGTCCAGCATCATATTATCAATGTGTTTCTCACTTGCTCCAAACTTCGCCAACTAGATTGTGCCTTTGAATATTGTGATGGGGGGATATTTCCCTGACTTCACAATGATTAAGTATGTCATTTAATATTAATTAAATGGCATTAATGCTGCTGATATTAATAGTCAATATGAATAATAAATAGAACCACAAAAGACATGGGATGGGTTTGGTTGGGGGGGTTGCTATTTTTATTAGTCTAATCAAAATTTAATTGGGTCATCTCTTCAGGGATGATGCTGAGATTATCTTTCAGGAAAAGCCAAATTTCAGGGTCTCTTTATAAGATAATGCAACTTTTAAACAAGTAGTAAATGATCCTGAGTGCTCAATAGACTTAAAACTCTTCCCCTAGGCCTGGTTCTGACAGCACAGCCCACCTGCTTGTTACTGTAGCTTTTTGGGGTCTGCTGGGGTCAGGGTCCCCTCCCCAGGGCTCCAGATTATCTGCTGCCTTGCCAGCTCTGCACTGAATCCCTGAAAGAGGCTGGTTCCCGCCTCTACCACTCCCAGAATAACTGGACCTGCTCCAAGGCTGGCTGCTGAAGCTAACAAGGGAGAGCACCCAAAATATGACTGGGGCCTTCAGGGAACATGTCTACATGCATCCCTTTGGCAGTCAGGTTAGAGGCACTCTGCAGGAATTTCTTCAAAGAGGCAGGGGGTTCAAGGGAGAGAAAGTGAGTTTCCCTGCACTGAAGTCAACCCAAGAGAAGCTGAAATTCCAAGCTTGTATTTAAAGCATGTGACTTCTGACACAACATTTCTGCTGATAGTTCACAGAGTAGCATTGCAGGCAGAAAGGCTGCACAAATTAGTTGTTTTCAAAGGAAGAGGGGTTTTTTTGAAGTTTGAGTGATTGCAATTAGTATGATTAGTATGATCCTTTACATATTTTCTTACCATTAATTCTCCTCAGATCTTCCCCCGAAAGTGAGTTTTGAAAGACTGCTCACTCTCCCATATCATCAGCTTCCTCCCTTGGGGACAGATTGTCAGCCAGACTATGGACTATCCCCTGCTGTCTATCAGGGGACAAACACCTCCACAGGCATCTGCAAGCAATGAAGTGTACTTCAACGAAGAGGAGATCTTGTGCACATGAAACTGGTTCATGTGAGCAGTCAGCCCAGGTTCAGATATGAAGCTGTCATGATTTCACACAGCCCCCTCCCTCCCTCCCCCCTCCCTCTCCCTCTCTCTCTCTCCCCTCTCTCACCCC